>CAUYRT010022595.1:0-29993 GCA_963574885.1 Lepilemur ruficaudatus
GTGGCACATGCCTATAGTCCTAGCTACTCAGGAGGCTGAGGCAGAAGGATCGCTTGAGCCCAGGAGTTTGAGGTTGCTGTGAGCTAGGCTGACGCCACGGCACTCTAGCCCGGGCAACAGAGTGAGACTCTGTCTCAAAAACAAAAAAAAATTTTTTTTAAAAATAAATAGTTTTCAAAAGAGTCTACAGGAGTTGTACGTATTATCTGTACAATTTCTCTGTTAAGTTTGAAATTTTTTTTAAGATTTGAAAAGTTTTATCTATACTCCAAAATCCAGTTTAAAAAAAAAATTAAGCTGGCTAAGCTGTAGGATCCCTTTTCCAAAGGAAAAAGAAGTAGCAACATTTCCACCCCCAGAGGACATCACCAACTGCACAGGAAAGGAAGGAGGATTCCGAGCCTTCTCTGCTGGAGCACTGCCCTTTCTAAGCAGAAGCTGATACAACTTCTGCTCCCTAACTGGGCCCAAGAGTCTCTGATTCATCTCAATCACCTGGCATCACTAGTTCTCAAGCTTGGCTGCATGTTAGAGTCACCTGAAAAGCTTGAAAAAATGACTGAAGCTTGGGTTCTACCTCCAGAGATTCTGGTTTACTGAGTGTGGGGCTGGGAGGAATGTGTGCCCTGGACATCAGGATTTTTAAAAGCTCCCCAGGTGATTTTCCCACGCAGCCAATTTGGAGAAACACTGATCTGCACCACGTTAACATCCTTTCTGAGCTAGGCTCAGAGCCTGCTGGCGTCCCAGGTGTGCCATTATCTTCCAGATCTCTGGTGTCATTCTTTACTGCAGGGAGCATCTCTCCTCTATTAACGCCCCCATCAGGGGTGCGGGGAGTACAGGTGCTTGGCAGTGCCCATCCTGGAGCCATCCTCAAGACTACCTATTTGTTTCAGAGGTTCGATACCCAAGCTCAGCACTAAGGCGGTGGCTGGAGTTTTGGGTGTTGCTATGTGAAAGCAGCCTTCTGCGAGAGGGAGCCGAGTGGGAAAGAGCCCCGTGTTTTCAGAATTTTGTCTTGCAGTTGACACCTTTGTTCTATCCTGATATCCTCCAGCAGCCTGGGAAATCCAGGTGGCTCAAGAAACACTTGTCTGCATCCGAAATTGGCAATCAGAGGACAGGTCCCCGAACGCTACACACAGAATGGTCTTTCCCGCCGCTCAGATTTGCTCTTTGTTCCCTTCCCCTCTAAGTCACCGTCCTTCTACATTCTTCTAAAGAAAGCTATTTTCACCAGCCTTAAAATGCCAGTCCAGAACAGCCTCTGGCACCACAGAACGTACCATATAGGCACTTTTCATCTTTGATCACCCTACTCCCTGTTAAAAGATACATTTTCAAAGCAAGGGGAGGAAGTTACTCAATTCAAACGCTGTTAACAAATAACAGGACTTGGGTGTGTAATCGGTAGTTACTCAGCTTTGACAATTTGCCTTGAAGAGTTAAAATTTCCTGCTTCACTGGAAATTGGTGGTGGTGGGGGGTCTATGTCCTTGTGGGAGGAATTTTCAGCCCCTGGAATTTTATGTCTGCGCTCCCTCCCTGGCATCTGAGCTGGAACAGGAGAGATCCAGCGGCAGATTGCAGGAGAGGGCGGGCTGGGCTGGGGACAGTTCTGGGGCCCCCAGGTGTTTAGTTCCTGTGCCAACGGGGGGGGGCTACTCCCCCCTCACCCACCGTGCCAGCAGACACCCGCCAAGACTTGCTGGAGCCCATGTCAAGGGAGCCGGCTTGTAAATTACTCTCTTGCTCATCATTCCCGGTCGGATGGAATCATAGAAGGTGGAGCGTGGAGCCCAGGTTTCTGCTGGGCGGCTCTGGGGAGGGGCTGACGGTGCAGTGAGGACAAGCCACAGCCTCCCAACAAACCCAGCCCAGAGCCCACCACTGTCTCACCACCATCACGCTGCCTCAAGGACAGCCTGAGCAGGAAGCTGGGAGACGGCCCCTCTCCCGCTTCTATTTTAATTATTGCTTTTTCTTTTAATAAATATTTTCTGGCATCCTGTACCATGAGAAGTGGGGACAACAATACCCTCCAGGGGGGCTGCATAGAGTAAGCTCCTGAGCCTGCGGGCAGAGCTGGGGAGAAAAGGAGATGAATAGAATGAAGCTTAAACCTCAAGAGGGTGTGGGGAGGAGGAGCGGAAGAGGCTGAAGGAGAAAGGACAGGAAGAGAAGAGTCAAGGGTGAGGTTCTCAAGTTTTCCTTTTCTGGTGCTGAGAATAGCAGGCTCCCCAGGGGAAATTCAGTCCCACCCTGGACTTGACCTCCTCAGGCTCCCTAGCCTGCCCCAGGCCACCCACGGACAGGGACTCATAAATTATAGCTTGAGAGTGAATGCATTCAAGACCAACCCAGTGCTTTACATATCTTCCCTTGGAATCTATTACAGAAGCCAGTCCTTAGCTCCCTGAGCCTACAACTTGGTTTTTCTGCATAAATCCCTTCAAATTTCTTGTCTTAGACCCAGTTGATATTGATCGACATTTTTGTGATAATAGTGTAATTAAATTTGCATCTATCTATTGATTTTCATACCCAGCCTCATTCCAGAAGGGACCAGAGACAGCTTCTGAAGTTCCAATGTGGTAATGACTTTGGTAAGTCTGGTGTGCTGCCCCTCTTCACAAACACCTGTGTCCACATCCACACAATATAGATGATCTTTCTAGTTTAATTGTAAAACAACATACAAAGCACCTTTGCAACCTGGCCCCAAGTTTTAAAATATGTGCAGTGTACTTAATATCCAAAGGCACTTCAGACACTATTGGGCATCCTGGTCTTGTGAGTGACAGTCTCCTGCCTCTCAGAGCTATTCGAGACATCCTGGTTTTCCCCAAAAGTATGACCCTCACAGCACGACACTGATCCTTATGCCAGAGTTTGGATTCAGAGTTTGGGATGGCCAGAAATGTAAACTTCTTGAGTCGCTTTCCTTTGTTAGGTGTGGAGACAAAAAGGAGTTACAAAGGTGGTATTGGAGAGAGGTGTTTTTGTTCAAACTGGAAAAGCAGGGGAGGTTAGAGGAGGGGGAATTTTCCTTCCTTTGAGGAACCCCTGCAGCACCCCAGATCTTACCATTGCAGGCCCCTTCCCAGCTGGACCTGCATCCCACCCCATCCCACCCCACCCCACCGGGAGTCACTTGATCCCAGCCTGAACTGCAATCCTTTGCTAAAAGCCCTCTTGGCCAGAGCCCAGCTAAGCAGGGAAGGGCCCAACTTTGTCCTTTGGGGGGCTTCTGTAGGACAGCCCACCCTCAGGGGCCCCCACACCTGAGAAAGTCCATGTGCAGCTACACCCAGGAATATGGAGCAAGGTCTTCTTTTTCTGCCAGCGACGCCGGCAAGAGCCATTCTCTCCTCAGCCCAAGGGGAGCACAGAAAGGGCATTTTACTCAATTTTGCTGTTGTTTATGAAGTTAAAATGTATACCTGTCTTCTGAAAACATCTGAAGAGCTTATGTAGTGCGCGACGCAGGAGAAGGTATTTCAACATGAAATGAAGCAGCCTCCTTAGCGGGAGCAGAATGCTGCTTTCCCAACACCAGAGCAGGGAGGAAGGGATACACAGAAGAGTGTCCCTTCGTGAGTCCTGTCAACACTTCGCATTTGCCGTCCTATTCATTTTTCAGAATGCTATATGGTAAACGTCGCCACCATTTTACAAAGATATCGAAGCTCAAAGAACTGGAATAAATTGCCCAAAGACCCACATCTAGAATCTGGATTTGAACCCAGGCTAGGCAGAGCCCTCCGCCTTAGCCACTGCGCAGTACCCTTCCTCTCCTGTCCCCACCCTTGCCCCCCAGTCTCCAATTCTCTGGCTACTACAGCAAAGCAAAGGACAGAGGGACTAAATGGATCTCACCCCTCAGGTGGGCTAAGGAGCACAGTGTTTGGTTGTGTTGGAATTGTAAATGCCCATTAATCAGGCAAGTACTTACTGCCTCTTACATCTGATCCGCTTCTCACATCGGTTTTGCCTGATCCTGGTGTGCACTTGGGTTTGCAGTCCCTCGACTACACCATTTCCACTGAACATGAACAATTTCAGCTCCTTCTTACTTTGACATCGGTATGCTTTAGGGCTGCCTAGGAGGCTAGGAAGTCCTCTAAGTAGCTTCTAAATTTAACCCATTTGTATAGAACTGTTACAAGCTGATTGGAAATGTAGCAGAGTGCTCACCAAAGACAGTGTTCGTCAGGCTCAAATCAATGCCGAGCCTCTCCTTAGACCAAACAGGGTCTCGGGAAAGAGCAGAGTAGGCTGTTGGATTATTCTAACAACACCAACAACTAAGGTTTACATAGTCCTTTGCTTGATGAAAGACGCAATTCCAGATCACAGGCATTCAGTGGATGCAAGTTTTCCTGTTGCAGGAGTCCACCGTGCCTTGGAGAGGGGTGGAGCGCAGCCCCAGGGATTACTGTTTCAAACAAGAATTCCACCCTGCAAAGCAAAGCAAGACAAAATGTCATTTTCCTTTTTAATCTTCCAAAGAGGCAAACCGGACTTGTGGAAAGAGCATGCCTTTAAGAAGGTTAGTGTACCAGGATCCAAATCCATATTTTCCTACTTCATTGCTGTGTGACCTTGGACAAGTTATATCAAGTTGCATTTTTTTAGTCCAGTTTCCTTATCAGGAAAATGCAGATAAAAATACAGACCTTGCTGGGTGCTCTAAGGATTAGAGACAATACTCGAAATACCCCATGCTGGACACCCTGGAAGACTCTTTGTAATGGGGTCTATTATTGGGGGCAGATGGCACATGCCACTGCACATCCTGGCCACAGGCTTGTATGGCAGGTCTTCGAATAACATCCTTTTGTTCACCACCGTTTCATTATAACGTTGATAAGAAAAATATTGATTTCCAGCTGGGGTCACTGTCCATGCGGAGTTTGCATGTTCTGCCCATGTCCGTGTGGGTTTTTTCTGGGGACTCCAGTTTCCTCCCTCACCCCAAAGCCATGCACGTTAGGTGAACTGGCGCGTCTCCACGGTCCCAGTGTGCCTGGGTGTGCCCTGCAAGGGAATGGCCTCCTGTCCGGAGCCGGGTCCCTCCCTCCTGCGCCCTGAGCTGCCAGAATGGGCTCTGGCCATCTGCAACCGTGAACAGGTAAATATTAATCTTTCTTCAATGTACGTACAGCTCACATTTATTTCAGTGTTTAATATTTGAAGTGCTTTGGGTCTTTAGAAGTCTGGTGATGTTTTCGTGCAGAAATAAGCCATGGGAACTTAACTCTTGTTTCTATCAATTGGCCTATGGGCAAATAAATGGGTTTTGTTATATGTCGTTTCCCTTAAAGTCACAGTGTCAAAGAACCTATGGACCAAGTTAAGCGAGGACCGGCCGTACTGTCAAGATCAAAGAAACTGCCCTAATGCGGATTGGATGGACAGGCTTCACAGCGCCTCGCCTGACGTGGGGCTCAGGACTGTCAGATTTCTGGTTTTCAATGATTAAAAACAAGCAGATAAACAACCACCAACCTTGCGCCCCCGCCACCTCTGTCCCCCGTTTTCCCACACAGAAACAGCCAGAAAAGCCGCTGCAAACCGCGGCCTCTTGGGCGAGACGCCCTCAAGTGGCAGTTTGCTGCCCCCTGCTGTCCCTTTGGAGAACTCCCTGGGAGGAGGCTTCGGGCAGCGGCCAGACTAAAAAAAATCCAACGAGCAGCGGTGCCCAAGAGGGAGGGAGGTAGGACCGGGACCAGCCACATAATACGAGGGGTCCTGTGACAAATGAAAGTGGGGGGCACCTTGTTAAAAAATGTGTTAGGAATTTCAAGACAGCAAACAGAGTATTAAGCAAAGCTGTGTGTGCCCCAAGTGCCCCATACCCCGCAGCCGCCTTTGCTCATCAGTACCTGCTCCTGACATTAAACTTCAGGGTCCACGCATAGCCTCAGTAGTTCCAGGATGGAATTCAAATTTAGCAGAGTATGTCTGGAGAGTGGAGCTGAAGGTAAGTTCTCCCCTACTAAGCCAGACTGGGGGGATACGTTTCTCGCGGCTGCGATGCAGTTGTATCACAAATCTCATCTTTTTTCCACTTACTGTTGGAGTTGGAGGGATTAAAAAATATATATATTACTCCTGTCCTGGCTTTGGGAACCACTCCTGACTTAGGAGTTAGACAGAGATTAAAATATCACTTCATTACAGAATAGGCTTCATTAGAGAGCAGAGCTTACCTATGACTGAAGAGTGTGCTAAAATTCACTCCCAAATCCCACCAGGAGAGATCCACCCAAATGAGAATGGGGGCCGGCTGCTGTCCCCCACTAAGCAGGTGATGAAGCACACTTCCACCGCGGGGCGAGGAGCAGAGTGAGATCCCAGGAGGATTTAGGGAAAAATCCCCAAATCCCTCCCTGTGGAGAGTAGTGGGGAGCAAGTGTCCTCCCATGTTGGTCGGAGCTGGCTAGGAAAAGAGACTCCACCCTGAGTATTTTACAACAAAGGGGATCTGATGCAGGGAATCGGTGGAGAGGCTGAGAAGTGAAAGCCCAAGATTAGCAGGAATAAAAAGTCACTCCCACCTTTAGGACAAAGAAGTGAAGGGATTCCCAGGTCCCCAGGCCACATCACTGGTAGGAGCTGGAACCTTGGAGGGTCCCTCTGCCAGGAGCTGAAGCCGGGAAGGAAGCACAGCTGCTGCTGGAGACACCACTGAGATGGAGATGGAGGGGACAATGCCTTGGCTTCTCCTTTCTTCCCAACCTCAATCTCCTGCCACAAACTTTCACTGGCCATGCTCAATAGGAGCCTGGAGAAGACAAGCAACAGGGGTCAGTTTCTCTGCATTCCAGAGGAGGGGACAGGCAAGGAGTGGAAATGAGCACAGAAGATCCAGAGCGCTCCCCTCACGATGACATACGCAAAGGGCTCCCACTGCTTGGTGGATGAAATGCAAACTCCTCTCCATGCCTTGCAAGGTCTTTCACAGGCTCAGAACTCTTTATGAACCACCCTTCCTGCCACTCCCTGTGTCTGGCACTGTTGGGTTATTTCACACTTCTCGGTCCTTAGTCTTGCTTCCTCTCCCTTGAACGCCCATGGCCACGTCATCCGGGCTCTCACTTTCCTCCTGCCTCCTCTCTTCTCTCTCATTTTTTCTCCACCCTGCATTCTTCTCTCCGCTCCATCCTTCTTTTTCTTTCCCCTCTTTTCTTCTCCTTTCTTACCCATTTTTCCTATTTTCTTTTCCATTCTCTTTCTTTCCTTCCCTCTTTCTTTCCTACCTATTAACGACTAGATTGAAGCCAAGGTCTTTATGTGCGTTAGTTGTTTTTGCTTTCCAGTAAATATTTCTTTAAAACCAACTGCTAAAACATAAGGTAACCACCGGCCCCTCTTCCCTGCCTCTATACCTGGGAAGCCCCATATCTAGATGTACCAGTAAAACCAATCCAAATTTTCTTTACCAAGCCACTAGATGTCATATTGATTTCATAGCAGAATTGGGAAGCCCACACAAGAGCTCAAAACTTGCAAAAAGAAAAAAAAGAAGCATCTAAATACTCCAAAAAAGAAAAAAGGCATCTTACTGTTTGCCTTAACACATCATTGTCAGACTTCTGCTTACAGTAATGACTGGATACGCTTTTACTGGGTGGACATAGTACAAAATGCAACTACCAAAAGCACTGGAGAGCGAACAGAGCAGGCAGATTCTGGTGGGAAGTCCATGCACAAAGGAGAGATGCTATAGGAAGGGAGCTCTCCATTTCTGCTGTTGTTAGCACTGGGGAAGGCACAGGCAGTGTTGTGCGAGCCAGTGTGGTGCTGATGGAAAAACAGCCATCTCTTTAGTCCATGAAATTAAAAGGTTGAGTTCAAGGCAACTACAGCTGCCAAAGGGAAAAGAGGAAAGTTCTGGAAGAGAAAGAGCCAGAGAAGGGATCCTCAAATTCTATCTGCTTCCACCTCTGGCTTACCCCAGACGAGGAACACACAAAGCAGACGCAAAACATCTCCGCTAAAAACAAGAGAGTCTGAAAGAGATTGGAGATGTTGCCCATGCAGCAGTTTGCATTTAGAGTTCAATCAAGAAAAATGCCTCCTAAAGCAAAAGAAATAACAATTATTGGAGAAAAGTATCAGCATGTAGAGCCTCCACAAATTAACATTTATAATGTGTACAATCCAAAGTTACCCAACATATGAAGAACTAGAAAAAGTGGGACCCATTCTCAAGGGAAAAGACAGTCATCCAAGACCAACTCCAGGATGACCCAGATGTTGAAATTATCAGCCAAAAATTTTAAAGCATCTGTACAACTATTCTCATAACTTAAAACTGCTTACATCACACTTAATGGTGAAGGTCTGGATTTGTTCCTCCTAAGATTAAAAACAAGGCATGGATACCCATTTTCACCACTTGTGTTGAATTTTGTACTGAGAATCCTAGCCAGTTCAATAAGGAAAAAGAAAAAATAAAATAAATAAAAGGCATACACATTGGAAAGGAAAAATGTATTATACAATAGAGTCACACATATTTAGCAGGTTGGGGGAAAGCCATAGACATTTATGAGGGCAGTCAAGTGCATGTACAATGAGTAAACAGTCTAAATTTGCAGACGGCAAGGTCATATAACACTTTCAAAGAGCAACTAGAACTAATATGTGAATTTACCAAGATTATAGGGCACAAAATCAATATGCAAAAGTCAACTGAATTTCTGTATATTTACAATGAACAATTCAAAATGGAATTTTTAAAAACTTTATTTACATTAGCCTCCAAAATACTTTTTAAAAAAGAAATTGACAGAAGTAACTCAAGTGTCCATCCACAGATGAATGGATAAACAAACCGTAGTATATAAATACAATGGAATATCATTTAGCCTTAAAAAGGAAAAGATATTCTGACACATACTACAACATGGATGAGCCTTGAGGATAGTATGCTGAGTGAACTAAACCAGTCACCAAAGGACACGTACTGCATGATTCCATATACATGAAGTACGTAGAGGAGTCAGATTCATAAAGATAGAAAGTAGAATGGTGGTTGCCAGGGGCTGGGGTAAGAAGGGAATGGGGAGTTATTTTTTAGTGAGTATAGAGTTTTAGCTTTGCAAGACAAAAAGAGTTCTGTGGATGGATGGCGGTGATGATCGCACAACAATATAAATGTACTTAATGCCACTGAGCTGTACACTTAAAAATGGCTAAGGTGGTAAATTTTATGTTATGTTTATTTTACCACAATTTGTTCAAAAATTAAGCTGTACTCTAAAATGTCAGGCAATTAAAAGTATTTATGTTTAAAACTTAATTTAAAGAATAATTGACCAAGGTATTCTAAAATATGTATGGTTAGACAAAGGACCTAGAATAGCAAAAACAATTTTAGGAAAGAACAACAAGATTGGAAAACTTGAACTACCAAAGTTTGAGATTTACCATCAAGATACAATAATCACAACAGTGTGTTACTGGCAAAAGGCTAGACATATAGATCAGTGGAAGAGAATAGGATGTTTATTTATTTATTTATTGTTTTGAGACAGAGTCTTGCTCTGTCGCCTGGGCTAGAGTGCCGTGGAGATTCTCCTGCCTCAGCTTCCCAAGTAGTTATGACTATAGAAACTCACCACCACGCCCGGCCAATTTTTTGTTTCTGTTTTTTTAGTTGCCTGGCTAATTTTTTCGGTTTTCAGTAGAGATGGGGTCTTGCTCTTTTTTTTTTTTTTTCCAGCCAGAAAAAGGAATGAAGGCATCTTGCTCTTGCTGAGGCTGGTCTTAACTCCTGACCTTAAGTGATCCTCCCACCTTGGCCTCCCAGAGTGCTAGGATTACAGGAGTGAACCACTGCGCCCAGCCTGAATTGAAAGTGTAAAAACACACCTACACTTTCATGGTCAATTGATTTTTAATAATGGTGTCAAGATAATTTAATGGGGAAAGGATAATCTTTTCAATAAGTAGCGCTAGAACAACTGGAGATAGACACATACACACATATATAGACAGAGAGAGATGTATCCATTATATACATATATTTTATATATATTATATAAGTCATATATATATGTAACTTCAACCTCTATTTCATACTGTCATCTAAAAGACCACCAGGATGGCTACATAGTAGAAAGGAGAGCTTTATTGGTGATAGCAGTTTGCAAACTCAGAAAAGACAGTGTGTGGCATCGACCAAAGGCACTCTCTCTTCAAAGAAGGAAAGAGCCGTTTGGTTTTTATGCCCGTACTACACAACAGAGTCACACATATTCCGCAGGTTTGGCGGGGAAAGCTACAGACATTTATGAGGGGAGTCAAGTGCATGTACAATGAGTAAACACACATGTAACATACATCCCATGTTCACTTTGGGGTAGAGTTTTGGCATTAAAATGAGGTGGAATTTGGATTTTTATGTCAAAAGGTGTACATTCTCTGTAAGTTGGCTAAAACTGGCTTAAGGTCTGCAATTGCTTACCAGGGAAGAATGTTTACAAGGTCAGCCCTCTGTCCAATCAGAGTTGTAGGGGTCTGGGTTGCAAATTAAAATTAGGAAGAGGGTTTGATAATTTGCTCAGTAGCTCCCATTGTTAGGGACTTTCGCAAGGCTGTGGTTTTTCTTGTAGCCATAGGAATTTAGGAAGTTGCCATCCCAGCGAAGGCCTGAACCCTTGACCCATATGTAATTTTTGTTTCCTAAACCTTAGGGCCCATCTTAGTTGATAAATAGGCATTTATTTTGGTCTCTTAGATCACAATATCATATCATATGGTATACATATATCAATCCAAAAATTTAAATGGATCATAGCCCTAAATGTAAGAATTAAACCTGTACGACTTCTAGAAGAAAGCCTAGGAAAATAACCTTGTGGCACTGGATCAGGCAATTATTTCTTAAACAGAGCACAAAAAGTACAAATCACACAAGAAAAAATATAAAATAGGCTTCATCAGGATTAAAAGCTTTTGCTCCTCAAATAACAAGAGTTGAGAAAACAAAAAGACAAGCCACAGATTGGGAGAAAATATTGGCAAAACATCTATGTGAGAAAAGCTTTCTACCCAGATCATTATAAAGAACTCTTAAAATGCAACAATAAAAAGAAATACATAGTAAATAATGGGCAAAAGATATGAGCAATCACTTCATAAAAGAAGATATATTAATAGCCAATAAACACATGAAAAGATGCTCAACTTCACTAATCATTCAACGAAGTTCAAATTAAAACCACAATAAAATACCATTACATATCCACTAGAATGGCTAAATTAAGAACATTGATTCCATGGAACTCTCATACATTGCTGGAGGCAGTGGAAAGCAGTACAATCAGGCTGGAAAACAGAATGACAATGTCTTTCCTACAAAGTTAAAGATACACTTACCAGTGACCAACAATCTCCCTCCTAGAGAAATGGAAACTTATGTTCTCACAAAGACTTGTACATAAATGCTCACAGCAGCATTATTCATCACAGACAAAATGTGGAAATAACCCAAATGCCCATCAACTTGTGGACAGATACATTTTGGTATATCTATACTATGGGAAAAGGAATTAACTATTATCACATAAGACATTATGGATAAATTTCAAACATGTTAAGGGAAAGGAGTCAAATAGGAAGGACTACATGCTGTATGAGTCTATTTATATGAATTTCTAGAAAAGGCAATATTGCAGGGACAGAAAACGTATCAGTGCCCACCTGAGGCTGGGAGTCCGGGGAGGGGATTGGTTGTATAGGGGCAAAGAGAAAGCTTCCTCTTCCCTCTGAAAGTTTGCTGAAAATCACCAGCAAGAGGCAGAGTAACAGGCATACAAATCTATTTAATGTACACATGGAGCCTTCAGAATGAAGACTTGACCTCCCAGTGGGGTGCAGAAGCGCATATACCATCTTGAGGTTACAGAAAGAATGGGGGTTTGGATCCTGACAAAACAGGTTATGGGATGGGGGACAGGGGGAGAAGGGTGCAGAGGAGTTCTGTGAGAGGCAATAAATAATTACTAGGGAGCATGAATGGATCTGGGAACAGAGATTGATTTGTAAACAGTTCTCTTTGGAATTTGAATGAGTCTGAAAACAGACATTGTCTTGTAAAAGGGTGTGTCCAGATGTGGTTACATTCTTGGTCACCTTTGCTGTAATGGAGAATGAGATAACAGGGAGGGGAAAAAAAAACAATTATTCTCCTTGGTGGGTCTGGATTTTAGGCAGATAAAGGCCTATACTAAGGGAAAGCGAGTGTGGGAGGACTGTGGGGCGGAGAAGGTCAGAGATACCCCGAGGGTTCTTCAGTTCAGTGTGTCAAAGCATCATATTTTGGGATATCAGTTTCTGAGCCCCAGCAACTGCAAAGGGGTATGGGAGGCTTTTGGGAGGTGATGGATATGTTATATATCTTGATTGTTTAGAACATGTTGAGCAGATGTGGTAAATATAGGCATCCTTGTCTCATTCCTAACATGAAAACACATATTTTCACTGTAAGCTTATTAAATTTTTTTTTTTGGTAGATACCATTTACCAGTTCAGATCAGCTTCTTCTAGCCCTAATTTGCCAAGGAGTCTAAAAAATATCATGAGTAAACACTGTTGTTTAGGCTTAAACAACAAGCATTTATTTCTCACAGTTCTGGAGGTGGAGAGGTCCAAGATCAAGGTGCTGGCAGATTCCATGTCTGTCGAGCACATCTTCCTGGTTTGCAGGTGGTCTCCTTCTTGCTGTATCCTCACATGGTGGAGAGAGAGGGAGGGCTCAGTTCTCTTCTTCTTATAAGGGTACCAATCCCATCACAGGGTCCCCATCTTCATGACCCCATCTAATCCTAATTACCTTCCAAAGGCTCTCCCTCCAAATATCATCACATTGGGCATTAGGGCTTCAACATACGAATGTCAGGAAGGTGGGGGAAGGGAAGGACACAATATTCAGTCCATAGCAGACATTAAATTTATTTAGATGCCTCTATCTTCATCTATAGAGATGATCTATGATTCTTCTCCTTTCATCTGTTAATGTGAATTACATGGGTTGACTTTCTAAAGTTAAATCAACCTTGCATTCCTGGAATCAACCCCCTTTTGTCATCATGCATTATGCTTTATATATTATACCTTGTTACACTCAAATTGCTAATATTTTGTCAATCTTATGGGCATGAGATTAGCCTATAATTTTGCTTTTTCATATTGCCCTTGTTGATATGCTAACTTTATCAAATAAATGTCTCTTTTGACTTACTGTGAAGTGGTAGTCAATACGGTAACGTATCACATCACATCGAGTTGGATTTCCCTTGCTTTACTCCCATTTTTTTCTCATTTGTACTGCCCTGAACTTAAATGTCCCAAATAAAGTATTAACATCTTTATCCTTGCCTCAGGCTCTGCTTTCTAAAAGACCTAAGTTAAGACTAGAATTGTCTCATTTGTTGTATACATTGGAGCATTTTATAAAACATTGCAGGATTTTGTTAATTTTTTTTTTTTTTTTTAGAGACAGGATCTTGCTCTGTTGCCCAGGCTCTAGTGTAGTGGTGTGATCATAGCTCACTGTAACCTCAAACTCCTGGGCTCAAATGATCCTCCCACCTCAGCCTCCCCAGCAGCTAGGCCTACAGATGGGCATCACCACACCTGGCTATTTTATTTTCTGGGTAGAGACAGGGTCTTGCTATGTTGCCTAGGCTGGTCTTAAACTCCTGGCCTCAAGTGATCCTCCCACCTTGGCCTCCCAAAGTGCTGGGATTATAAGCATGAGCCACTGCATCTGGCCAGATTTTGTTATTTTAAAATTTGATAGAGCTTGTAAACCATATAGGCCTGGGTTTTTCTGTGTAGAAATACTGAAAACTACTGTTTCATTTTAGTGATTTTTAGACTATTCAGTTTTTCTACATCTTCATGAGACAATTTTCATAGGTTTTCTAAGATCTCATCATTTTATTTATACTTACAAATTAGCATAAAGTTTTTAATAGTATACTTTTATTATCTGTTTTATTATACTTTTATTAATATCTATGGGGTCTGTAGTGATGCTGTTTCATTCCTGTTACTGTTGTTTTGGTTCTTTTCCTTTCTCTCTCTGTTTTTCACTCTTCAGGGTTTTATAGATTTTATTAGTATTTTTTAAGAACCAACTTTTGACTTTGTTTACCTCTATTGTGTTTGTTTTGTACTTCCTTTGTTTGCTCTTTATTAGTTTGGCGTTGTGTGTGTTTATTTTTGAACTCCTGACCTTGAGCGATCTACCCGTCTCGGCCTCCCAGAGTGCTAGGATTATAGGCGTGAGCCACCGCGCCCGGCCGTGTGTGTTTATTTTGTTCTTTTAACTTCATGTATCGAATGCCTATCTCATTTTTCTTCTTTCTTCTTTTCTAATATGAATGTTTCTAAGCATGTCAGTCTATATGTTTTTTAAATACTGCCTTAGCTGCATCCCACATATTATATTTTAATAGGTAATATTTCTTTAACATGCGGCTTTAAATATTTAATTTCCATGACTTCTTTTTCTCATGAATTAGAAATGTGTTTATTAACCCCCAAATATATGGAGCTTTTCCTATGTATAATGACTTCTATCTTAGTTGCATTGTGGTCAGAGAATACTGTATTTATTGTAGTTATCCTTTGAAATATATTCAGACTTGCTTAATGTGCAAATATATGGTTTCATATTATACTATATGGGATTGGAAAAATATGAATTTGACAAACTTGGGGATATTGTATACACACAGAGCACACACATACATATATATTTAAGTATTTCAAATTTTCTACGTATCTCTGGTATTTGCCTGCTTCATTTATTATTGAGAGAGATGTTGGTTTGATTCTCATTTTTGTCTTGTATCTTTTATGGCAATTTTATTATGTGCATACAAATTTACCATTATTTTACTTCATGGTGAATTTAACCTTTTATCACATGAAGCAACATCTTTATGTCTATTTTTTTTTTTTTTTTTTGAGAGTCTCACCTGTCACCCCAGCTAGAGTGCAGTAGCATCACCATAGCTCACTGCAGCCTCAAACTCCTGGGCTCAAGCCATTCTCCTGCCTCAGCCTCTGGAGTAGCTGGGACTACAGGTGCATGCCACTACACCCAGCTAATTTTTCTATTTTTAGTAGAGTCGGAGGGGGGGTCTTGCTCTTGGTCAGGCTGGTCTCAAATTCCTGAGCTCAGGTGACCCTCCTACCTTGGCCTCCCAGAGTGCTAGGATTACAGGTGTGAGCCACCCCGCCCGGCTCTTCATCTCTATTAATGTTCCCAAATGAACTTTGCACTTGAGTCCTTCTTCAGGGTCTTCTTTTGGGGAGAACCTAAATCAAGACAGTTTGCCCCCTTGGTATGTTGTGGCACCACAATAACTAAGACTCCCACCTGTGGTGAATTGGTGTTGGGTCCATGAGAAAGGAATGCACTGATTTATGCAATCTCTAGTGCGACAGAGATGGGGGTGGCGCTAATTGTAAGGATTGTGGAATAGTTTGGTTGTTGCTAAGCATAATCAGTGCAAGGATGGAAGCAAGTGGCATGTTCAGCTCAGGGCAGGGTGTAAAAGAACTCCCTGGAAGCATTTGAAGTGACTCTCAGCTCATGAAGCTGGAGGACAGACTGTGCTAAAAATCAAGCCAGACAGTACAAATAAAACTGAATTGACAGCTCTCACAAGTCTCCTGCTAAAGACAGGGACTAACAGGCGCAGTATGGGCCCCTGAAACGTGGGGTGGGGACATTGAGGTGGAAATATCACGAACTCTGAACCTCAGATTTCTCTGAACTCTCCCGGCCAGCAGCCATCCCTGCCTGGAGACCATGTCCACGACTCCGCTGAAATGGGTATCTCCCGAGATGAAGTGCTTGTCTCCCCAGTATCTGGCCCACCTCCTCTCATTGCTTCTAGACCAGTTACAAGGGTAAAGCCTCAGCATGGTCCAATTGGGGAAGCTGGGTCCTTGCTTCAGGAAAAGAGCTACGGGATTTGGCTAGTCTGTACTAGCCAAAAGAGACACAGGAATTGGCTAGTCTCCTCTTCTCAGCAGGAATTGGGAGAACATGTCTGGGAATAAGTCTTGAGGACACAAAACTGGGCTAGATTAGGAGAGTTTATCACTATGTGGGATGATGCTCTTCTATAATTCAGGATTTAATCTACTGTTGGAAACACCTGGAGCTAATCCTAGTATACTGCAGGACAGCTCCTTGAAGCCCGAGGAAACTATGTCTAGAGTACGTGAAGCGGAGGTGCAGAACTGCCTTGGCAGGGTACTGAGGCAGGGCTCAGAAAGTCCAAAGAGGCAATGCTCCTGGGGTGGATTTATAATTTAAGACCGGAACATCCACCACCTATGTGCCAAAGACACTCCCTTCCCTAAAAGGACAGTGAATGCGCTAGTGAGCCCAATACCGTTGAGAGATGTGGTGGCTTGCAGGCCAGGGTTGATAGTGGGAAATACTGATACGGAATTGGCTTCCCTTGTGTGAGTACAGATGACAGGATTCTGGAACAGCAGAGGCCAGGTGGCAGCACTTAGCTGTCAGAGGCAGCTGGCCTAACAGGCAGCAAGGAATGGCAGCCAAGGCGTGCAGCCCCGCAGGGATCTGTAGAGATGGCTAAGTAGATGTGGCTTCAAGATAGGGGCAAGAAAGATGGACAGCCATCAGAGGCATTGCTTAAGTACAAAGTATAAAGATCAGGTGAGCAGCTGGTCAGCTGCTGCAATAAAAAAATCATTACTATTCCACCCTTTCCAGACCTAAGCCTATTGTCAGACCCACAGAGTCCTATTGAGAGGGGAGGCTGGGGCACTTAAGGGAGGATACTATGATGCCACATGAGGGCATCGAAGGGACCCATAACCATTTGCCAGAAAATCTACACACCTAGGAAAAGGAAACATGAACAACTTTTTAGGACTGTTGGATGTAGAACCTTGCTATTTGGCTTACCATGAGGGTTGGTAAGTTTTCTGTTTTTGATAAAGGGCCAGATAGCAATTATTTTCAGTTTTGTGCGTTATAGTGTCTTTTTACAACTAATCAACTCTGCTATTGTGTGAAAGCAACCAGACAGTAAGTAAACAAATAGTAGTAGCTACGTGCCAATAAAACTTTACAAAAACAGGCCAGATTTGACCCATGGGCCATCATTTCCTGACCTCTTGCCTTGGACATGGTCAATTATCATAAAATTCCATGTGTACTTGAAAATAATGTATAGTATCCAATTGCTGGGTTCATTACTTTGTATTTTGTAAATCAGAAAGGCATATTATGTTGCTCAAATCCTCTATATATGACTTTTTTGTCTGCTTTATCTATAACTGAATGAGCTTAGTTGTTTAAAAACTTCTCGCTGTGGTCATCTGCCCAATTTTGCTTTATACAATTTGAAGCTCTTGTTATTAGGTGCATACAAGCTTAGCATCTTTATCCTTGTTAATTATAACAAAACTTGCATTATCTTGAAGTAATACTCATTCACTCTAGTAATTTTTGCCTTGAGCTTTACTCGTTTCAGATTAATACAGCTGCATCAGTTTTATTTTGGTTAGTGTTTTGATGGTATATATATATTTTCAATGTTTCTGTGCCTTTATATGTTAGTTGGTTCCTTACCAGTAGCCCAGAGCACAAATCATTAATCTGAGCTTCTTGGAAATCAAAGAATATGGGAGAAGATTTACGGAAAAGATGCAGCCAAGTCATCAGCAGCCTCTGTGCTAATTGTGATGACCTAAATAAACTTCAGGCAGGGTCATCGAGCAGAACAAGGGAGGCTTTGATGGCAGTTTTCCCAACTCTAAGGCTTCAGAGGCTCACCCAACACTGTATTTTTATTGGAATTGTATCTGTTGCTCACAATGATTATCTAACCACAATAGCTAATTTGGCTTTCGATAAGTAGCAGCGATTCTTACTAGTACCCTGAAGCAGTGAGGCAAGAACTGAGCAGAGGCTCTCGGCAGAGTTGCTTGTTCTCTGATCTTACCACAAGCCTTTATTTACTCTTCCTTTTGCTCTTCTAATCACTTTACTCAGTGATGTTAGCTTACCCAATCTTTTGCTGATCTCAATGTGACTGGAACCCCAGGCACTAACGAAGGATGTTTCTGACGTACTGCAGTGGCTTATTCTGAAAGAGGGGGTAGAAAAATGCCATACGAGGAGTGGCAGAACCAGAACTGCAAGGGAAGCGGCTTTTCCACCTCCAAATTCTTGCCACTTATCAACTTTTATGAACTTAACAAGGGCCTGCACCTTCTCTGGGCCTCAATCTCCTTATTGCAAAATTGTAAATGATTCCTCCTTTTTTCAAGAGTATTTGGGTTAAAGGAAATGGCGAAGGTGCCTGGCACATCAAAGGACTTCAACAAAATGTTCCATAGGTCCGTTCCCTCTGCTCCGAGCAGCTCACTGGACAACAGCATTCCTCTCAAACGGCAGCTTGTGAAAACTGTCTCTTTTCACAGGAGCAGGCAAGTCATTCCTTTGTTCATGCTCCATTCCAGTGCTTCTTGCATCAGGCAAGCTTTACCTTTACCTTAGAATTTCAAAGAAATAGGGAGAAGCAATACCCTCTAAGGTCTAGTTCACAAACTGAAGAATCCCTAGGTACTTTCAGTCTTGCTGTCAGAAGTCCAAGGACATTATTGTTTAAGAAAGCTCTTTTCCCCCAAACAGGATTTCTCTGATAGCCTTGAGCTGTTTCCATGGTGCAGTGAGCCAAGATGAAGGGGCCAGGAGTCGGGGCTTAAGTGTCAGGGTGATCTCATTTAAGGTTCCACCCCTTACTAGTAAGGACTTTGGATGAGCTATCCTTTCTGAGTCTGTTTGGGGGAATAATGTCACTGGGACTACAGTGAAAATCAAAGGATACGGTGTATATACATCGTGCTAACACACTTGGCACAGTGCCCAGTACACAGAATCCAAGCTTTCTGTTATGCACGTGTGCTGCATACACCTGAATCATGAACCCCGTGGTAATACAGAGGACAGGGGTCAGGGGTTACAGCTTAGCGTGCAAACCAACTACTGAGTGCATAAGCATTATGCAGGCAAGAACCATGCTGTATTTATCTCTGCAACCCTCCTCTGCTCTACCCTGGTTCCTGGCATGTGCCTAGCCAAGTTGGGTAGCAACAAATGCTCAACGGCTGGGTCTGTGTGCTAAGGCCCTGTTATGGTACCAGTGAACATGGGACTTGGCTTCTCAGGGTAAGTCTGGGATTCACAGACAAGCTGTTCTGCAAAACTTACGTTGATTTTAATGAAGCACTAAAGAGAGAGACATAGGCAGGCACACTTGACGGACTGACTTGTGGGTGCTTTTAAGAAACCCTGTTAGATATAGCACCTAGAGTTCCAATTATTGAGCTTAGGGGACACTTCAAAAGGATCAAGGCTTCCACCTTCTTTACTCTGTCCTTCATATCCTCACCCACAATATAGAAAGCACATTTCATTCTGAACAACATACACTTTTGCAGATAAAAAAGGTGACCCACACTTTCATTTTCTTTATTTTTCATTGATACCGTATGAATACAAAGTTTCTAGAAAGCTACAAAATATCTACCACTTTATCAAGAAGGCATCAAAATGTGTCACTTTGCAAAGACATGAAAACACCTGCAGGAACTGACACAAAAATAGCATTTTTAGAGTGATGAAATAATTGCACTTAACTGTCATGGATATTAAAGTTATCACACATATGTACCGCGAAAGCTAGAATACATTTTTTTTTTTACAAAGCACTTTATAAAAAAATTCTCTGCACACAAACCCTATAATTTTCATATAACTATCATACTAAAGATAAATTCACTTTAAAGCCAACACTTAGAACATTTTTAAACAAAAAGGTACCAGTACCTAAACACAGACGTTAACAAATACAAGAATACTGTACTGCCAAGAGGTTTAACCAAATGCCTTTTCAAAGTTTCTGCAAATAGGTTAAGAAAAACATGTGAGAATTTGCACACCCCCACCCCCATCTCTCCGATCTGCCCAAGAGGAACCCAACGACCCAGAGGCGGGTTCCACAGCCCACTCCCAGCAGCAGTACAATATCAAAGGAACCACTGACCAGATGAACGCTTACGTCACGAGCCCAATTTATACACATGACGGGAAGACACAGACTGTGAGAATCCCATTAAGTCATTTAGAATGTGAACAAACACACATGGCAAAAACCAATTTACATAAAATTTAAGCATATTAAAGAATTAAAGGCTATTCAGGTTTCCTTTTTTAAACGTTACAAAAAAAATTTTTTTTGTCATTTTTTAGGCACGTACTGTTTTTGTTTTTACTTTTTTTTTTTTTCCTTGTCTGCAGTCATAAGCCTACTGAAAAGGCCTATAGAAGTAAATCCTTCAAGGAGGTAACAGGGAGATGTATTTTTTTTTTAAAGAAGTGCAGTTACTATCTAATTTACAGTGAAACTAATCACAAAAAATGACTAATGGAAAAAAAAAATCAGAGACTGGTTTCCAAGTGATTTACACCTAGATTCTGTCAGCCTCTCTTACAGACAGGGGAAGGGGAAACAGTCTCATCACGGAAGGCGGACACAAGAGTCAACCTGAGCGAGGTGGAAGCTGACCCCAAAAATGACAAAGGAGCGGAAACGGAAATGCCGTCTCAAACACTAAAAGAATGTAGTGTGGCTTATGAGTGAGATTCAATGCAAATTCACAGAGTAAAAACAAGTTACGGCTTAGGAAGTAGGACAATAAATACAAATATTTCATCTTATCTAAATGGTGCATGACTTCAGTGAAACTACCCTTTGCGATGCAATACATTTTAAACACAGAACCTTCATTCTCAACGATGGAAGCAATGAGTGTATGAGAGAGAACTACTGTCAAACACAGCACAGTAACAGTTGAAAAGAGAAGAAAGCAAGCACTGGACTAATTGCTTCCAAGTTGTGGTACGGCACTTGCAGGGAAGCGGCTGGGAATCGAAGCAGCTAACCGGGACTTGGGGGCTGAGACTACTTCCTTTTCATTTGACTGTTTTTGTTTGTTTGCAGAAGTTTCTATAAATACTCACAACTTGGAGTGGATAGAAATCACTCCTGAAACTTCAGAGCCCAGAGAGGGTATTCTTAAAGACACCAGGTAGAGACAGACAGAACATACGTATTAAGAGTACAGAGGCTAACCTTCAAAGACGTCTGATGTTATTTTTAAGTCTATATTAGCAAAGAAAAATCTTTTTTTTTTTTCCTGGCTTCTTTTTGGCTGGTGTTTTTGCCTCCTTGTCCTTTTCAACTCTTCTTACCTCTATGAGTTTTCCCAATTTATACAAGGTTTTGACAAAAGCCAACACGGACTTCAAAGAGATGCCCCTTGGAGAGCTGGAAGGAACATTCTTTGAAAACGCCGAATTGTGAATGGTGCTCTTTGGAGGTTTTCTCACAGCACATTCATATGTGACACTCGGAGTCCACATGTTTGCCCTAAGAAGTACACTTCAATTGTAATGACCCTAACTCACTTTTGTTCTGCACTGTCATCTCAGTTTGAGGCTTCCAACTTTCAAAATGGTATCACTGTGTAAACCAGACTAAGTGCGCACTGTCATCTGAATGGAAAAGAAAGTCTCCCACAGAGACTGGACATGAACACATGGAGGAGGAGAAAGCTGTAACATCTGTCCACCGGCCGAGACTCTGCTGTTGGTGCGGAAGCTCCCTCACGCGGATGCAGGGCGGAGTGACAAGATGAAATGACACACCAGGTCACTGGCACACACAAACACCACAGTTTCCGGGGTCCCTCCTGCTGCAGAGTGCTACAGGTGAGGGGTGGCGGGAGCCCCGCTGGCAGGCACACTAGCAGCGGGCGGGCCGCGTCGTGCTCTTGTGAACAGAGGCCTGTGGTTGGTTACTCATCCCGGTAAACCAAAGGCATTACGGTGATCTCAAAATATTTTTGGTCTCTCTACAAATTATCGTATTATGGCAGCACTTTTCTAAGCTGGAATCTCAAACCAAAGGCACTTTCATGCTAGAGTGCAGAAGATTCACAAATAGCTAAGTATTTGGTCATGAATTTAAAAGGCAACACTGAAAGTACAATTTGCTTTTCATAGTAAACTGCCAAGTTGCAACCTTCTGTTTTGGTATACACATTTCAGAGTGTGGTCAAAGAACTGACTTGTGTTCAGTTTCAGATTTTAGACCAAGAAGTCAGTTTTCTATAGAATTGGAGGAAAAAAATGGGGCTTAAAAAACAAAAACAGTGAAGACAATTTTTGCTGGTTCTGTTTCGAATAGTGGGCCAATCCATAAATGAACACGAGGAATTGCTGTCAGAAAAGGCTGGCGGCACAACTAAGGTATTACTAAGGCACTGCTTACTGGAACGCTTTGGCAGCTCTGAATTGAAAACTTCCTAAAAAAGTAACAGTAGTAAGAGAAATGCTTCCAGCTTACAAAAGGGCTCACAGTTCCGAGGCAGCCTTTTGCACTGCACACCCTACATGCAACATCGTGAAGATTTAAGGCTTTTCAGAAATGACGTGTGCAGGGCTTTGCCACAGAAACATCAACATAAAGAAATAAGCAATGCAGACACATCCTCCTAATGTCACAGGTGTGAACACCAACAGACAGAATTAGTTCTACCCTTCGTTAGTTCAGGTATAGTGTACCAGAGCATATACAAAATTATACAATATGTACCTGGTTTGTAAAACTGACTGTCACCTCATACAATTTAAATAATTTACGGTTGTACAAAAACAACTGCTAAAGCCACCACAGTATTGAAACCTAAAGACGACTTGGATTTAAAAGTCATTTGCGGACTTTTAACACCAAGTGCTTGGAGTGGGGGGCTGTTTTTTGGCTGGTGTGAGTGCAGGACTTTGCTGCTGGGATGCTCAGCAAATAGAAATTTGACTCGGAGCCTGTGGCAGGTGAATTGTCCCCGGAGTAAGTGAAAAGGCTCATTAGCTGTCCTGTGTGTGTGTGGCTGCCGTCAGTGACACCGCAGCGTGGGGAGCAGCATCGGGGTGATGCTGTGCCTTAGCACAGGGGGCCTGAGTCTCCCCCTTCTGCACAGACCCTGTCCACACATTCTTAGGGATTATTTAAGCATAGAGCACCGAAGAACAGCCTCCACCAGGAGAGGCCAAGGATTAAAGTGGAACCCCAGAAAAGTCCTCACTAACCAGCAGGGTGACTTGGACAAGTCACCTCCCCTCTAGGTCTCAACTTCCTTGCCTACAAAATGAAGGAGAGTAGATTGTGCTCTCTTTTTGATCAAGAAAGTTCTGTAAGTCCTCTTCTGGAACTGATCCCTCCCCCTCCCTCCACCCCTAAAGATGAAATGTTCCAGAGGTTTCAATACATTCTACAAATAGCACTGATTATAAGGCAGGAAGCAGAAGCAGCCCAGAGGAAATATACTGAAACGATTAAAGGTTTGGTAATGACACCCACGAGGCTCATGAGAAATAATGAAAATTGCTGGGATTTTTTCTTTTACTCCAGCAAACTAAGGGATGAAGATCAAATCAGAAACACTCTTCAAATAGGTGTGATTACCGGGATGATGGTGACCAGCTGTTCCCAACTTCCCCAGGGAAGAGTGAAAGAAGACTTGTAGTAAGAGAGGTTGTGGCGAAACAGAAGTTGTGAAACAGTAAGAAACACGGTCAAGGCTCGCAGGAGAGCAGCTTTCACAGGGTGAAGTAGAAGGGAAAACAATTTCAAATATGGCAACTGTGACCTGTATGATCTAGGGCGGTGGTTCCCAGCTGCGGGTGATTTTGCACCCCATGGGATGTTGGCAATGTCCAGAGACACTTCAGGTTGTGAAAACTGGAGGTGGGGGGGGGCAGGTACTAGTAAACCTCTACAGTGCCCAGGACAAGCCCTGCACAACAAAGATCTGGTCCAAAATGTCAATAGCGTCAAGGTTGAGAAACCCTGGTCTTAGGTAGCTAGGATTTTAGGACATGTTCTGAATACATCCTGGTTTTAATTTTTGTCTCTCACTATGATGGAAATGAATGCCAACAGACCAGAGGCCAGTTCTTCAGTGCCTCCCGGTTTAGCATGTGGAAATTTGGCCTCCAAACTCTCATGAGATGGCCTGGGAACAAACCTGGGTCAGCGGGGGACAGAGCACCTGAAAGAGTAAAGAGGACAGGACTCTAGGAAGGCTGTTTCATGGTTTAAAAAGCTTGGCCAGATGTGGTGGCTCATGCCTGTAATCCCAGAACTTTGGGAGGCTGAGGCAGGAGGATCGCTTGAGGCCAAGAATTCAAGACCAGCCTGGGCCACAGAGCAAGACTTTATGTCAAAAAGAAAAAAAAAAAAAAAAAACAACAACTTTTAAGGCATAGGGAGAAGACTGTCATATAAGGACCAAAAAGAGACTCAGATTAGATGCTGAGGCCAATCCCACCCAAGGATCTAAGTTGGGAGAGAAGAGAGAGGCCCAAGAGTTTGGGGTAACTGGATTGGTGGTTAAGATAAGGAAACTATCTACCCGGAAGAAAGCTTTAGAAGAACAAGAAATAAACTTCTAAAAATCTTAGAAATGTTTAAAGAGCAAAAAGTAATCTTCAAGGTCAATCAATTAAACCCACAAAACTCAACTACAAAGGCATTCAGGAGGAAGATGTGGGTGGTGAAGCATCCGAGGGCCCAGCTGACCCTGTGAGGTCAGCAGACTGGGGTGTGCCCTTCTCTAGAACCAACTGAGTTGTCCTCTAGCTGGTCTCCTAGGGTCCCAGACTTTTTGTGCTTTGAAAACTAAATCCCAAGAGCTCTCCTGGCATCATCAGAGAGCCCCATTCCCCAGTGGGAACATGAACCAGATAATCTCTCCCCTGAAGTTTTGGGATGGCCTGGCTTTTAGCCATTTGTACCCAGTCTTGTAGTCCTGGTCCTGGGAGGGAATAGGAGTTCCCCTAAGGAAAGATGCAGGAAATAGGGACAAAAGAAACATCCCCAAGAGGGGTGTCCAATAGAAGTCATTATAAATGTGATGACCATGAAAGAAGCCACAAGCCAGAGGCAGGGTGGACAGCAGGGGCAATCCTTCTAAGGCTGGCCTGGAACCAGGAGGGAAGAGCCGCACTGTCCTACTGGTTTAGGTATGGGGTGGGCATTCCAAACAGGAAAGGTTTTGCACACTCTCCTCCGTCTTCCCAGTGACCAGTGACGCATGTGGGAGAGGTCAGGCTTAGTCCAGTGCTTTTTGTTTGCCACAAGCTAGTCACACCTTCATGCTCATAACCACATGGTAATGACCAGTGCACAAGCTGGGTCAAAGCAGGTGGTGGGACAGGGAAAGGAGTGTATAAGTTACTTGGATGTGGTCAAACTAAGTTTTTATTTTCTGGCCTGGTAAAAAAAAAAAATCTTGACATGTTTTACAAGTTACAAAACTGCTTTCATGTTCTATTGTGTTAGCATCTTCCTACCACTTACAACAACATCATTTTCCTCTGGGAAGTTGGAGGGACACCCCCTGTTCCCTCCCAGAGGAAGCTCTTATGGAGATAACCCAATTCATGTGACCACAACAAACCAACTCTGCCTGGGCAATGCTTTGGAATATCTGGATTGCAAAGTTGAATCTCTCCTAGAAAGAGAAGCTTCCAAAATGAGCCTGTCTGAAAAGGTCAGAGATAGACAATTGAGCCTGCTAACACTAAGTCAAACAAGTACTGTGACTTACTGAGCGATGTTAAGGAAATGGATGTCTTTAGAGAGGACATAGCTAAGTTTATAAACCCAGACTGAGATACACATACATGTCAGCACCTAAGCAAATTGAGTGACACTAAATAGATGTTCAATAAATGTGTTGAATAACTATATATGTATATGTGCATGTACATATACACATATAGTTATAGCAGGTTAATATGCATATCAGGTCACCAGAAATAAAGATGTTATCCACAGGCTGGTGAGGAAGCTTGCAATTTTCTAAGGAGCAGAGATGTTGAAACTGATGAGCCTTTTACTTGCCTGGTCAATGAAATTTTCTCCCAGCCACAGGATTCTGTATACTTTGCATCTCACAGTGCAGTATTCATGCCAATTTTTAAATTTCATTATTAAATTTCAGTGGTTCAAATATATTTACTCATCTTAATAAAAATTTGGCTGTCCATAATAAAATATAACTGCACACACAAGACTATAAACATTGTAAGTTTAGATTTTTCAGTATTTATCTACTTATTGCAAAAAGAGCCATTTTTTTCATTAAATAATCAATCATCACATTAGTACAATACAATTTTATATTTTTAAATATACTATATATGTTAAGGATAAGGGGTGAAGTTTTCTTCCTTTGTAATACCTGTTCAAGAGTTTAATGGATTAGGAGATTAGTTTTAACCTTGGGGAAAAAAGTACAAATTTGTCTCATTAGGATATTTCTACCAAGCATTTCTTAAGGCTATAGTTTAACATTTGGTTTCAAAAAGAAAGAAAGGTTTCATTTAAAAAATAATTTAGTGAATTACATTCTTTCATAACTTCCACCCTAATTAGTTACAAAGATAAGTCTAGAGATTCTTAGTTTTGTGTACTAATTTACATTTATATTTAAAGATTAATTTTACTTGTATCTTAAAACAAGAATTTTATGTTGGAAAAAAGAGAACTAAATACATTTATATAAAGGCTGTAAATGTCCCATGGCAAATGCTCTGTCTCAATATTTCCTACCACAATTAGAAACAGGGCTCTGCAGAGAGAGACTTGGGTTGTTAAGGTTCACCTTTCCCGAGGAATTGTGGGCTGCAGATCTGAAGAACACATAGAAACAACTCAATTTCTCTTTTTACAACTGTACCAGAACTTCACAGCTACAATGATAGTATGAACACATGAAAAAATGACTTCACTCAAACAGGATTTAGAAAAGTCGGGGTGACCTCGGGGGCCAGGGCACCACCCTGTGTGGTGAGGTTTACGGTCAGTCGTTCGATAATGGAGAGTGTGTGTGTGCACGTATGTGTGTGTATATACAGATATCTATATATATAAATAACCACGTTCAGTCCTTTACAAGCCTGTAAATATGATGTTGTGCTCCATGTTCACTATTTGAAACTTCAAATACACAGGCCATGCAGAGGAGAGTTTCTTGTGTATCCCTGTTTGTTACCACCTGTTAAGATAAAAAAAAAAAAAAGGTACGTATATTTAACACCACTCAGTTGAAAACATATTCCATCTGTGCATGATGACTATAATTTAATTGGAGTGGAGAACAGTCTTAAGTCCTATAGAGATCTGCTCAGCCTTACTCTGTGTCCTCTCAAACTCCTGGCCTCAAGTGATCCTCCTGCCTTGGCATCTCAAAATGCTGAGATTACAGGTGTGAGCCACTGCACCTGGCTGGTCTGTGTCCTCTAACACAGATTCAGAACACTGTAAGTACAACTTGAATCCCTTCCAAGCTTGGTTACTACATGTAAGACAGACCTTATAGACAGAATCTCACCCATAACCTGAGCCCAAGAAGAGACCACAAAAATAAGCACTGTTTGTGTTTTTGGTCTTGGGGTTTTCTTTGGATTTCTTGGGGTTTTCTTTGGATTTCCTTGAAACAAAGAGAATTTTCTATAATTCTGTCCTACAAGAAATCATTTATCCTAGGAAATTATCTTCTTTTAAAATTTATTTTTAACTGACATATAATGACGACACGTATTTATGGAATACAGTGCGATGTTCTGACACACGTACACGTTACGGAACGGTTAAATTAGGTTACTCGACATATCCATCACCTCACGTGTTTCTTTGTGGTGAGAACATTTAAAGTCTACTTTTTCCTATCCTAAACTCTTGCTACATTTTCTTTCACAACGGCCCAGGACAGACATCAGCTCCACCAGTACCCTGCTCACTGGCAGTGCCTATGCTCGGCAAAATATTTGCCGAGGGAAGGAACAGTGGCGCAGGTAAGATCATGCCAGTGACAATTCTTCTCACTGATACAGGCTTTACCTTTCAAAATATCTTCTGAACAGTCACCTGCTCCTTCTTGAGTGGCACCTCTCGAACTCCTTCTCCTACCTCCCTCTGCCTTCTCCCCTTTCCTGCAGATCCAGAGCTTTCTGGCCCAGTCGCTGTAGCTCCCTCCCACCAGACCCTGCCTCCTTCCCCCTCCTTACACTGTCCCCCATTTCCCAAGCCACTCTCAGAGGGAACTTTCTAAAAGCAAATCTAATCAAATTACTCAACCCGCTTCAATGGCTCTGTTATTTCTGCGTCTGATCAAGCCAGAGCAGCGTCTGAAAACATTCTGATGTTGAGAGCCTCGTTCCCGGGGCCTAAAGAACGAAGTCTCACAGTACTGCTGATTTCCCCTCGCGGCTCGCTGCAAGGTCTGCAAGCGCGTATCCACGTGCATGAGTTTTTTAACGTCCGCCTCATCCAGTGGAACGTGAGTTCCTGAGGAACAGGGACCCTGTTTCCCAGCAACTAGTTTAGGGCATGGCACTCGGTAGCCATTTAATAAACATTTGCTGAATGAATGAAATGCACATTAATATGGCCAACACATCCACTCGGTGTGAAAGGCTTTACACAGATTGTCTCATATTACAATGATATTACAAAAGCTCTGAGTGGGTGCTTTTATTACTCCCCTTTGACAGAGGAGGAGCCAAGGGGTCAATTTGTTCATGGCTGCGCATTCACCCGGCAGGTATCTCTCAACTGCGTCTTCCTCAGGAAGCCTTCTTCAGGCTTCCCCCTGAACTAGGTCAAATCCTCCTGCTCTACTCTCTCTCGGGCACCACGACCCTCTGCCAGACAGCTGGAGTTCCCGTTCACATTCACTTTGTGATGATGCGATGCATGTCTGCCTCCCTCGTCAGACCCCAGGAGGGTGGCCACCTGTCTCGTTCACCACGACACCCAGCAGCTAGCACCTAAGCATGCAACCATGACATGCCCCTTTTCTTGGCTGTCTGCTCACCCATCGAGGCCACAGCCCTGAGACTCCCCCCTCGCTCTGTACTTCACTGTACCTGATTCCAAAGTGCACCATAGCCCTCATTATAACGGTTTATTTACTTGCCTCTTCTGCCCCGAAGGGCTGTGAGCTACTGTATGTCAGGCATTGTGTTTTATTTACATTGCAACCCAGCAGTGACTCTCCCTAGTTTAGCTGGATGTATTAAAACATTCTTAATGATAACCTTGAGGTAGAGGGTGAAGACCTGAGCATCTTGTTTATAAAAGAGGCGAAACCGTGGTCTAAAGACTTTAAATGACCTGCCCAAGGGCTTCAAGTAGAATTGAGTCTTAAACCCAGGTCTTCTGATTTCATGACCATAACATACACTGCCAAGTGTCTTTTCTATCAATTCAAGTCTTAACGTCTCTCGCTGGCTCTGTGATCTCGGGTAGACCTAACATTCCTTATCCATAAAATGGGAATAAAAATGACCTCACAGTTTTGCTGTGAAAATTCCATAGTAGAACATTTACAAAGGTTCCAGTACAGTGCCTAGAACCTCTGCAATCTATTTCACCTTCTCATAAACTTCCTATAAAGAATATACGGTAGGCTCTCCAATATCCGCAGGTTTTGACATCTGCGAATTCAACCAACTGTGCATTGAAAATGTTTAGGGAACGTAAACCAATAAAGAAATACAAGTTTTACGAACAATACAGTATAACAACTATTTACATAGCATTTACATTGTATTAGGTATTCTATAAGTAATCTAGAGATGATTGAAAGTATATGGGAGGATTGTGTATGTTATATGCAAATACTATGCCATTTTAAACAAGGGACTTGAACATCTGACTTGAGTGGATTTTGGTGTTCTCAGGGGGTCTAATCCCCAAGGATATTGAAGGACAACTATATCTGGCTCAGGCTTCATGATTGAGATTCAAAAAGAGAAAAGGAAAAAAAGTTTTTATTAG
>CAUYRT010022598.1:0-27639 GCA_963574885.1 Lepilemur ruficaudatus
ATGTGGTGAGCACTGTGGAGGGGAGGCGCATGCTTGACGTGTATTTGGGGATGGGTATTAGGAGTCTCAACGGGGGGTGGGAAATCCTCTAAAACTGATTTATGTGAATAGCTGTACAACTTGGTAAATTTACTAATAACCGTTTAATTGTACACTTAAAATGGAGTAAAGACATGACATGTAAATTACAATTAAAAAAAAAACAAGTGAATATGACAACTGGCAAGGGATGAATTTCATGACTGATAGAGATTTTCAAAGTTTAAGGAGAAGGGAAACAAAGGTATTTGCAATGTAAGTATTATTTTGACAGTGAGGAGAAAATAACCACAATGTTTTAAAATAATGTAATACCTTCCAAGTGACTTAGTGACTTGTTCCTCCCAAATTACCTATTTATTTTAGTGTTAGTACTGTATCTTCTATTAATTTTTAATTGTATGTTTATCATTTATTTCCTCAAGAAACTTGAGTTTAGTTTTTAAACATAATAGAACTTGTCTGCATTTTTACAATTGAAACTTACACATAATAGAATGACAAAATTGTTTAGACAGAACCTCAGGAATTTTCCACTCTTTCCTTAAAAATTGGGACTTATTTTGTTTTTATTCATTTTCCCTATTGGGAAATAGGGAAATGTCTTAAATCAGCACCACACATCCATGTGTAGACTACACTAAATTTTCTTTAGTCTCTATCAGCAGAATACGCTTCATTCCTGAAGAAATGAAGGATATGTTAACTTCTAAATGACATTCCTAGCATTAGCAGGGTTCTGCTGAACAGATCCTGTCCCTCTCTGCATTCTATTCTGTCAGAACTTAATTAAGCAATTAGACATGACAGTATGTACTGTAATGTAGAAATAACACAGATCCTCAGCTGTGTTATACAAAACAAGACTGAATTCCATTAGGAATCCCCTCAAAACAATTCATTTACAAGAATGAAACTGATCCTTAACTGGGAACGGCAACAAGTCTATGGCAGGACATATTTGTGAATGATGGTGATGTTTCAAAAAGCAAAGACTTCGTATTGGTCATGGTGGGGTTTTTTTTGTTTTTTTAATTACAAAAACATGAAATATGTTTTTTGTGCCTCCAGCTTTTGTGAAAATCAGTTGGCATGCTAATGACACTATTTTAATTCATTTCATTTTAATCTGTGAATTTCCTACAGTTTCACAGGTTTCCAAGTGTACCTTTGATATATGAAAATATCAATCGCAGCTCGTAAATCTTAAATCATTGTGTCTTTTTCTTTGAAAGCTATTTCTTATCTTAGCATAAAAACTATTAATTTGTTCAAAATATGCATTATGACTAAAATAAAAATATTTTTGTATGATGCCCTCACCACATAGGTATGTCGACAATTTAAACTTATGAAATGAATATATGCATTCTATAACTTTGGTAAGATGAGATATATCTTAACAATGTATGCATGTCCAAATTTTACCAGCCTCTGAAATATTATGATGTGAAGGCCATGTAATATTAAAACATCAGGGCTAAAAATGACAGAAGCTTATATTTTTAAATACATAAAACTTTAAATTTAATCATTATATTATTTAGTTGCAATAGAAATGTATAAGTACTTATAAAACTAAAATAAAATGCCTTCTTTGAAAGCAAATATCACTCTTCAAAACTTCTAAGAATATTCTCAATCAATTTATTTGTAAGAATAAAATATAAGAATAAAATTTATAATTGACTTTAAAAGTACCCAACAAATTCATGACAGGACAATTTTCTGTGTGTGTGTGTATGTGTGAGTGAACACATATATGTATAAACATACACATATTTGTATATTTATAGACTGTATGTCCAAATTTGTATATAAATTTACTTATGCTTAAGGAGAAAACAATTACAGTGTGTATATACATATACACACATATTTATATGTGTGTGTACATGTAATATACTACAAATTGAAAAATTAGTTAAATGTATTTATGTTAAATCTAATGTAATAATTTAAGTACATAGTTATTGTTAATACTTGAGATGGAAATAATCTTCAGAAAATATTAGCTATTAGTTGTGGGAACTTGTGCTAGTTACTAAACCTCCTTGTGTTATAATATTTTCCTTGGTTCTGTGAGGATGATAGTATCTACCTACATAGAATAGGCAAACATAATAAGGACGGAGACTGCTTCACGGGCATTAAGTAGTATAATCGCTCAAAAGGGATTCACACTTAGGGTTTAATGCCGTCCAGTCATGTCTTGAAATGCTGAATAATTTTCCCTTTAAATCTACTAAGTGAAGTATCCCAAGAATGGAAAAACAAACACCACATGTACTCACCATCAAATTGGTATTAACTGATCAACACTTAAGTGAACATAATAATAATATTCATTGGTGTCTGGTAGATGGGAGGTGGAAGGAGAGAGTCACCCCTAATGGGTGCAATGAGCACCGTCTGGGGGATGGACACTGTCGAAGCGCTGACTCGGGTGGGACAAAGGCAATATATGTAACCTAAACATTTGTACCACATGATATGCTGAAATAAAAAAAAAAAATTGTGCTCTGTAAATGAAGCGGAACAATAGAGCATGGAGGAGGGGAGTTAGAGACTTTGTTCCCATACAATCCATCTCTTTCTGCCTTCCAAAGATGGCCTTTTGTTCTCTTGCTTTCCTGCCTCCTGGACCCACACCCTGATTAGCCTCCTCCCTCTTCCTGTCCCAGAATTACTAGTGACCCACTTTTCCTTCAAGGGTTCTGGGTGTGGCCATGGTGAGGGTCCAGGTCAGGCATGTGAGCCATGCTGTGTCTTGGGCTATGGAATGGCTGTGTCCCTCCTTCCTGGGCTGGCAGCATCATGGTACATGTGGTGGTTTTCCTGGAGGCCACCTCTAGGCAGGGGCAGGTGATTCCCCCACCCCAAACTAATTTAAGGCTGGTAAACATCAGGCCAGGCGTTGTGTGGTATGAGACCCATGGGCCTGCCAGTACCTGTCTGCAACTGTCCAGGGAATAGCTCCATGCCAAGAGCATTCCCTGGTTCCTTATATGGAAAGAATCTCTCTTTCCCTTCCAACCTTCCCGAATCTGGTTTGTATTTGTCTCTTTTGCTCAGCTTGAGGCATCTTTGAGGGATTTACCAAAAAAAAATAAAAAAAAGATCAATTTAGTGAGTCAGCATATAAATTAAACACTCTGATATTTTTATTTAAAACTGTCATTGAACAATATAAAGATGAAAGTTAAAATCCACGTTAATTTTAAAATTTTAATTTATTTTTTTCTTACAACAGTATTAAATAGCAGATTAAAAAATGTACACAAGGACAAGTTGAGAGTGGTAGGAAAAGGGAGAGTGTGGGAGACAACAGAAGAAAGGAAAGAAGTTTTTTTGTGTGTACTTTTAATAATACTCCTGCATTTAGAACGAGAAGCCAAGCTTATTCACTGGGCACAGCACAGTTTGTGTAGCTAGCTCTGATAGAAGCCCATAAATGTTAGCTCTTGTTATTAATATCATAAAGATTATTTGTCTTATTTTGTGACACATTTGCACAATTATTATTACAATATTTACAGTATAAACAGATGCATATTTTTCTCAATTTTATTTTTGTTTCAAAATTAAGCAAGCTTTCTTGGTGTTTTCTTTTTAATTTAATTAAATTAATTTTAATTTAATTAACAGATGCATTTATTATATACACAAATGTATGGTCAAAGTAATATGACTTCCACTAATATTTCTAGTGAACACTGAAAGTTGACGGTGAGAAAATAGACGATAAATATGGAATAAAACCATAAGTATGCAATGCAAATTATGAATAGCAAATTGGACACATTGATTAGATTCTTAGGAGGTGTAATAGATTGAAAAAAGAAGTATGTCAACTAAGTTTTTGACAGGTGTCAAATACACAGAACTATTTTTTAAAATGAGACTAAGTAATTGGCAGATTGTGCTATGTGCTCTTTTTATATTAAGTATAATACTGCAGTTTATTACTATGAAGACTACTTCAGCAATTAATAATTTTTGAAAAACAAGAGACCTTAAGAATTTACCTATGTAGTCATGGTCCAAATTCTGTCCTATATTTAAGATTCATTACAATGTAACCTACATTTTGTAAAACCATAGTAGCAGTGCATTCTTTATAATATAGGACTAACATGTTTCCTGTAAGCTGAGCATACAATGTTATGCTTCTTCCCTGTTTTAGTATGGCCATTGAAAAGAATCAACCGTTTTGCTGCTTACAACTTTAATATTTATATAATAGGAAGATTTTTAGATATGGAGTCAAAAGAGTTCTGAGTTCAGTAATCCAGTCTTATAAGTGACTTCAGGCAGGATATTACCATCTCTGACCCTCAGTTTCATGACCTGTAAAATAGGATACTAACATTTACTGTGTCATGCATAGGATATGGGGAGCTATTAATATATAATAAATAGTAAATATTAACTCATTCTATGTGCCTTCATGGACTAATGAAATGAGAATTTCACTAACATTAATGGAATAACTTCCACTACAGGTTTAATTTATACATATTCAGAGAGTAACATTAGTAACTTCTTATGTTTCTATGATAATTTAATGTGTGAAAATATTTACATTTATTAATTTTTATTTTTTCCAATAGTATGTGAATTGCACAACAGTTACCAACTTAGCTCCAAGAGAAAACTGAGATAGAGAGAGAGGAAATATTTGCTCAAGATCATAGAATCACTGAGTGTTAGAACTGAAAAATGAGTATATATACTAACTTTCTCATTTTGCAGAAAAGAAAACTGAAGCCCTAATTAAACTAAAAAGCTTCTGCACAACAAAAGAAATAAGGAGCAGAGTGAACAGATCCTGCAGAAAATATTTCCAAACTGTTCATCTGACAGGGCACTAATATTCAAAATATACAAGGAATTCAAACAACTCAAGAACAACAAAATAAATAGTCCCATTAAAGATGGACAGGAAATGAATCAACATTTTTCAAAAGAAGATATGTAAATGTCCAACAGGTATATGAAAAAATTCTCACCATCACTCATCATTAGACAAATGCAAATTATTTTTTTCTAAAAGTTTTATAGTTTTTTTTTTTTTTTTTGAGACAGAGTCTAACTCCAGCCGAGCTAAAGTGCTGTCTCATCATCCTAGCTCATAGCAACCTCAAAGTCCTGGGCTCAAGCAATCCTCCTGCCCCAGCCTCCTGAGTAGCTGGCACTACAGGCCCGAACAACCACACCTGGTTAATTTCTTCTATTTTTGGTAGAGATAGGATCTCGCTCTTGTTCAGGCTGGACTCAAGCTTTCCTCCCATCTCAGCCTTCCAGAGTGCTAGGATTCCAGGCATGAACCACTGCACCCAGCCAGGGAAATGCAAATTAAAACCACAATAAAATATTATCTTGCACCAATCAGAATGGCTATTATTAAAAAGACAAAAAACCAAACAGATGTTGGTGAGGATGGGGAGAAAAGTGAACACTTATACACTGGTGCTAGGGATGTAAATTAGTACAACCTCTGTGGAAAACAATATGGAGATTTCTAATAGAACTAAAATTAGAGAGAGAAAGGAAAACCTACATGAAGGGGAAACTTCATACACTGTTGGTTGGTAGAAATGTAAATTAGGGCCACCAATACAGAGAATAGTATGGAGGTTCCTCAAAAACCTAAAAAGAAAACTGCCATATGACCAAGTAATCCCACTGCTAGGTATATATCCAAAAGAAGGAATTCAGTACATCAAAGAGATATCTGTACGCCCAGGTTTGTTGTAGCACTTTTTACAAAGGCCAAGATTCGGAATCAATCTAAGTGTCCATCAATGGATGAATGGATAAAGAAACTGTGGTACATACATATAATGGAATATTATACAGCCACAGAAAAGAAAGAAATCCATTTGCAACAACATGTATGGAACTGGAGAACATTATGTTAAGTGAAATAAGCCAAGCACAGAAAGACAAATCTTGCATGTTCTTACTCATGTGTGGTAGCTAAATATTAAAACAATTGATCTCATGGAGACAGAAAATAGAATGACGGACTGTTACTAGAGGTTGGGAAAGGTAGGAGGGAGGGGGGATAAAGTGGGATGGTTAATGGTTGCAAAAATATAAGTAGTTAGATAGAATGAACAATATTTGATAGCACAACAAAGTGACTATAATCAACAATAAGTTAGGATATACTTCAAAAAATGGAAAGAGTGGATGGAATGTTCCTAACACAAAGAAACGTTAAATGTCAGATGTAGTGGATACCCCAATGACCCTGACTTGGTTAATACACATCATATGTCTGTATCACAACATCATATGTTCCTTGTAAATCTATACAACTATTATGTACCCATAATAATTAAAAATAAAAAAAATTACAAAAGGAAAATTATATTACTGTGTGTTTTTACCTAATAGCTCCTTTTTATTTTTTATTCAACCAGACTTTATAGTAAAAATAACTTAACTTTTTTTTCAGCTGAAACAAGCTCTATCCATCAACTGAAATTAAATTAGAACGTATTTTGGTAAAGCACAAAATTAACATTCATCAGTTTAAATATTGCACTCCTTCATTCATTCATTAATAAACAAAAAAGTAAATCAGCAAACATAAGACTAGTTGATAATTATGGCAAGTGCCACAAAGAAAACTAATCAGTTGTCAAGATGTGGAATAAAGGCAGACAAGGGACTAGAGCTGTTAATTTAAAGTGAGTGATCAGAGAATGCTGCTTTGATGAGGAGGCATCTGAGTTGAGATCTTTTGGATAAAATGGTTAACCACAGAAAGTGAACTGCAAGCAGAAAGACAGAAACTGAAAAGTTAAGGGATTTAAGTTGTATTTGAAATGCGATGGAAAACTATTGAATGGTTTTAAATAGAAAAAATATCACAGTGTGTTGCACACTTTTAAAGCATCACTTTGGCTGCAGTGTAGACAATGACTGACGGAGGCAATGCCGGAAGCAGATAAAATAGGAAGTTACTGGAGCAGACCACATGAGAGATGATGGTAACTTGGATGCAGAGCTGTTCGTGTTAAAATTGTGCAGTTTTTGTACTGCACACACACCTCTAGGTGGTGCCATCCTCACAGGCTGCAGAGTGAAATGTTCCCTATAGAGCTGTACAATGAGCAACTGTGCAACTCTACACAAGGGCCCTGTTTGGAGTCCGGTTGTGGTAGATGGACAGAATTGACAGAATCAATACATAGTTTAGCATAGAATAATTGTAATGCAATTTTTAATTGTATAGACATTTTTGGAGAGAAATGGGAGAATTCATGTTTCTTTTAGAACTTGGCAGATGTTGGTGCTATTATTTGATTCTTGACTACTTCTATAATTTCCTTTTTACATTCGTTATGCTAATAATGAATGACAGAGTAGAATACATTTTTAAATTCATCTGTTAAAATGGATTTTACATTTTTTGGAAACCCCAGACTAATTTTTGCCATGTGAATAGGATGTGGGTTTGGTTTGTCAACATGCAAAAGTTCTATAAAAGATTAACTTAACAAATTGGAAAAAATATGATCTTTCAAAAATTCAAGCTATACACAGTAAGTGGTCAATAGCTATTTATTGACGGTGATGATGCTGTCTGCCCTTTGAAGAGCTGTTAATAATACAATGCAAACAATGTGCGGTTAAAATCACTTGAATGGATTATTTAATAATATGATTAGACAAATTTACTGCAAGACTGAAATTCTTATCTGGCATTAATGTGGACACTAGAGTAGGCCTTGAAAAGAATCAAAATTACACACTGCATTTTTCAGAATATATGCTTTCGTATATTCATGTAATTTGGCATTGAAATATTTGTGTAATAACCTTTTATAAAATTTAAAATGTTGAAATTTCAGGACTTCTCTATAAAGTCACACTATTTTTTTTTTCTGCCCAACAAAGTACAACATATTGAGCCTTTACCGTGTTTAACACGCCAACTTGGTCTTAGAGGACTGGTATTTTAAAGAAACAAACAAATACCTTCATTGTAAGAAGAATCTTCAAAACTCTCTTTCAGAGAATTGGCAATTCATCCAATACTTTACTGCTGTCACCCTGTAATCTGTTGATTGGTGTTCATAATTCTTCACAGAGGTATTGCAAAGATTAATGAAATAGAGTTTGTAAAGTATTTTATCTCTTCAAACGCTAGTTCTGTGAGCTGAACGTTTAGAAGCCTCATTATACAGAGGCTATACTGTGCCAGAACTCTTAAACTGTTAGTAAAATCTCTTAAGTGTTGTACTTTATCATTGCTGTCTTGATAATGGAGGGCTGTGCCTATCGTATCAGTTTTTGTCTCTTCGGGACTGTTTAAGCATAGTACTATTGATACTTGACATTTATCAGAGTTACAGTGATCCTTTCAAATTTGGAGGGTATGGAATTTGTATTTCATCTATCATATAATGTTATCTAATAATGTCAGGCTCTGTATAAGCACAACTCAGAATCATATAAAGAGTGATGCTCTTTAAAGTAGAGCCTATGTATAAAGAACCTCCCAAAGGTTTGCATTACTATGTTAATACAATTTGTTCCTCTCCCCAAAAAGCTTCAAAGTGCAGGAAACTTTTTAAAGATACCTAAAGGGTAGTACCTTATAGCAATACAACTTCTTGCATCTTACCACAAAGTAACAGTAATTCTAGAATATAATTTTTTCTAGAAAAACCTTTAATTCCTAGAGGAAAGCAAAAAAGAAACTTTCTTCTGAACTTGATATTACCTAATTCTACTTTGGGGAAGAGAGAGGTGACGCAGCATAAGAGATACACCACAACTCTAGGGTAAGCAAACATTATTATCTCGAGCGGTAGGGGAAGTGGTGGGATAGCCTCATTCACAACTGCACATAGGTTTCTAGGGACTATTGCGTTCAGGAAGGGAATACTATTGAGAAGATATCAAAACACAAGTCCAATCACTTGTATGATAACATTACTTTTGAGGAGAAAACTTAAACTAATCAAGGATAAACCTAATTTTGTTGTAAGACTTGGCTTTTCTTGCTGGAGTTGGAGAAATAGAGTCACACTATTATTATTATTATTTTTAATTCAGGATATTATGGGGGTACAAACATTTTGGTTACATGTAATGTGTTTGCCCCACCCAAGCCAGGGCTACAAGTGTGACCATCCCCCATACAGTGCAGTCTTCTTCCATTAGTTGTGGGTTTACTCCCTCCACCCCACCCCTGACCGGCACCCAGTGAGTATTACTACCATGTGAACACCTTAGTGTTGATCAGTTAGTCCCAACTGGATGGCCAGTATGTGTGGTGCATGTTGTTCCATCCTTGTGATACCTCACTTTGAAGTATGGGCTCAATCTCTATCCAGGATAATGTAAGAGGTACTAGTTCACCACTGTTTTTTGTAGTTGAGTAGTATTACATGGTGCAGTCACACTATTATAAAGAAAGTAACAATTTAAATTTTGTTATACAATTCATATAAATGCATTTATTATATTTGGCTTGATGATGTAAGAAAGGTCAGACTACTTAAATCAATGATCTATGTAACTTTTTCTTAGTTTTCTTTCTATTCACTTGTCAAAATATTTTGTCACACGAGAGTTTCTGATTTAAATATAGACACCATTGAACTGAAGAAGAAAAGGTAGTGAAGACCAATGAGGGAAATTAGACCAGATATATAAAAATAGGAATAAAATGTTAAGATCTTCTAGGCATAATATAATTTTATTATGCACTAAAATATCTAATCTAATGCCCTTGTTTTACTCAAATGTTTGTGTTTAATCAAGATATAATATTTTTTTAAAAAAATAAGCATTTTCATTTTAATCAGAAAGTGATCATGTTGAGTATAATCTTAAACCACTTGTCACTAGGTGATCATGTTTTAAATAAAAAAATAGAGACTATATCTCTATGGTATATTATCTAGACATTCTATGCTAGGTAGTATAAATTTCTGTGTGACTACTTGCTTCATTGAAAAGAAAACATTTCATAGACATGTATTTTTAGTGTAAATTTAGAAAAATGCATTCTAAAAGAAATATTTTTGTAAATGCCTCTATATTTCAAATCACAAACACTACCAAGTATCATTGACAAAGATTTTAGATGGCTTGTAATTCTGAGATTTGGTTAAATTAAAAAGACTCTGTAAATAAATCAAATAAATACTCATATAATCAATCTAGACATAGAATTGTGTTTTGTAATGTGTCTATTTTGCTAAAACTTTCTACATATGTTTATAATTTTTACTATACATGCTAGATACATTTTACATAGTAAATTATAAATATAAATGCACATTTCATTCATGACAAATTTCTATAAATTGTAAAGTGCAGTTATTATGATAGCAATATTTGAAGAGGTCCTATATATCAATATTTGAAGAGGTTCTGCTAGTTTCCAGAAGTTTTCTACTTGAATAAGAGGTGAATAATTAAAGAAACTGTGTGATATTTTATGAATGTCTATACAGGAAAAATAACTGAGAGCTCTCTTTAAGTATGATCATTGGCAGCAAAATTTGATGATGCATCAAAAGATAATTTTAAAAATCCAGCAATAATTTAAATCCTTATTAACTTGCAAAGATTAAAAATCAACTTTAAGCTAGTTGAAATATTTGGCATTCTATCAGTAATATTGAAAATTCACAACATTTAATAAAAAGTTTTACTCTACCAGGATTCTGTGATCAAGATTGTCAGAAAGGGGAAAAGCGCCACCTATTGATCAGAATATGCAAATTATTTATTGGTCTTTGAACTTTTAGCTATGCAAAGCAAAAGAGTTTTGGAGCTTTGATTTGGAACAAAAGAATTTACTAGGCTGAAAATTTTAGCTCCCTAATATAAATTTTTTGAGTCACTTTCATTCTCAAGAATATTATCTTTTTATTTAAGGATATATTAAATATATCTTGAAACATAATATCAACTGGCCGTTTTACCATATTATTTTTGTAAGCAGCAAATCACAACTCTCTCAGCAGTGTATTTGATAGATTGTCTATTGAAATAATGAAACATAAACATGTATTCTTTTTATTCAACAATGAACCTTGTAAGTAGTGTAAAATGGGTCTTCACAATTCTGAGAAACTAATGTTAAAAATTGGATTTTAATTAGAGTCGGATATGGTCAAATATGAATTGTTTGACATGACATCATGTACGTAGCCTAATAAGTGTATTTAATATATGTAATTATATATAGTCATTAGTTACATATTTCACTTTAGACTCTAGGAGCTTGATAATGAATACTTAATTCATTGAGTGACATTTCAACAAATTGTATTGAAATTCATGGACCATGTAGGCTGAGTGAAAAGGTAACTGTTATTATTTTAAAATAAGATCTCATGTCTTCATAGAACTGAAAAAGATTGACCTTCACATGAGATATCTCCATTCTTCTATTACATCCCCAATATCAATAGAAAACTGTTTTTAATTTACACAAGAGTGTCTTTTATCCTTTCAATGCATGGAAGATTATCAGGCTTAAATCTTGAACATATCTACAGGCAGAAACTGCCCCCAATCTCTCAAGTTATAGGGAAGCAATTTTGAGTAACATTTTAGAATTGTTCTTGTTCAGCAAAATGTTAACCATGTAAAATCACTTAGCCCTCAAAAAAGAAACAATACTGTTACGTAGTTGGAGGAATTATATAACTATAAATACTGCGAATTAGATTAAAATGTGTTAAAATTATCCTTAAATATGATTTCAAATATGCAGTGTTAATCTAGAGAGAAGAAAGCCAATGCCCAAATTTTCTTATTTTCTAACGATGATATATAAGGTTTACAATGTGTGTATCTGTTTTACTGAAATGTAATTGTAATGCCTTTATTTTACTAGCTTCACTGTGAAACTTTACAGGTTACCTTTGTTCTTTTCCAGACCAATAAAGTAACAGCAGATAACTATTAATATATTTCTTTGCATCTGCACAGTGAAAATTTTAAATATTAAAACGAAATATTGCAGCCCATATATCATCTACTCTTACAAGACAGGAATGACAGTATTAAGATGCACATTCAGGATAGCACTCTTTCTACTTTGAACGCTGTCAAGAACAAAGTGCTTTACAGACTTAAAATAAATCTAGGTACTAATCCATTGAATTTCTGACAACAGGAGCCCAAGGTTTCCATGCACTTAGCTGAGTACTGCATAAGAGCTTGTGCATTATTTATGTCCACTAATGGTGTTGCAATGCGCTTTGTGTGAAGCAGTGACAGTGCAATCTGCTAAGATAGCTGCTGCTGTGGACAAAGCCATACATTTTCTTGAGCTTGAATTTTTGACAGAATACTCTATTAATGCCAATTCTGCTTAAGTAAATGCTGAACAGGGGTCAGTTTTTCCTTTTTTCCCCCTTCTCTTATTATTTAAGAAAACAGTGCCATAAAATTGAAAATGATGTTCTAAGGTTTGCTGAATTTTTCAGTACAATAGTGGCCTATAAAGGTCACTCTACTTTTTTGTCTACTTTTATGATTTCGTGTGATGGTCCACAGACTCAATAGGAAAGCTCTTAGAACTGGGAAAGGGAGGTGCTATTAATTCCAGTTTCAGTGCCATTATACTCTTCAGTGGATCAATAGAATTAAATGAGCTGAGATATTAGGAAAATATTGAAAAAAGCAGGAGGGTTGTATTGTTTGACCAGGGTTGGGTTGAGTTGAAAATAAAGAACCATCTATAGCAGCTGTCAATAAATCATGAAAACTATACTCTGAACTGAATGGAATACAGCATAAAGCCTCAAGTTTTAAATGCCCATAATATCTGTTGTGGTTTTTTTAATTAAACATTTTATTTGAAATGTCCTTTGCAGTTATCTTTTATCAATCACTTAAATTTTTTAAAAATTGTTTCGTTCACAGAGGGAATATTCCTAAAATGATGTCTAGATGAGGGCAGATCTACATATAAAGTTAAAAAAAATGATATATGAAGCATAACAACAAAAAAAAATGGGAAGCTATTTCAAATATTAACAACACAAAATTCAAAATTCTGTTCACTTTTGAACATCTGTATTTGGATGTCCAATATCTTGAATTATAGATATATGGTTGATTTTTCTCTTTATGTAGCAATGTTTTGTCATTTAATTAGACTTTAATAAGTTAATACATTATAGGACTCTTAATAGCAAAAATATCTTAAAATGTTTTATCTATCTTGGCCAATAAGATATACATATTAGTTTGAATATTATTAATAATAACATAATAGTTTCTTCTTTGAGCAAATAAGAGTGGAAAAGACTCATCGATCCTTAAAAGAGTGAAATTAAAAGCACTGGATAAAATGGTCACAAATATATGTTTGATTCTTTGTTATTAAGCCTCATCAGACATCACCACATTTTAAAATTACCTCACATTGAATAAATGTAGGATAGTATAGTATCCTTATTTTCAAAGGTAATCTCTAAAAAAATCTTGAGAAAGACATTTTTAATGTCTGAATAGTATGACAAACTGTGAACTGCTCATCTAAAGACATAACATGTTCTTTTCGTGCTGAGTGTGCTAGGCTACATGTTCTTTCAGAGCTGGTGTTAGACGTGGCCATTTCTAGATAAAGGAAAGTGAGAATGAGGGGTGTGTACCATTTCTAGGTGAAGACATTTAAAAATTGGCTGTGCCACCTCCATGTCTTTTTCCTTCCCTCTGAATGATTGCAGATGATATTAATAATAGAAATAGGAGAGCTACTAGAAGGAACATGGACCCTGGAATCACTTCAAGGGATCACTACAAATTGAGAACATGTGCAGGTAGTATTATGTAAACAAGAAAGATCACTTATTTATGAGTCATCATACCTATTTGGTCTATTTGTTACCGCTACTTAGGCTTCCCAAAACGATAGAGATAACCTTTAGAGTCAGTAATTTTTGACATATATTGTCTGTGAAAGATAAATACATTACTAACTATAGAGCACAAAAATACCTTTTCACTTCTTTTCAAAATTTTTGGATTGACATATGTAGCAATCTACTCTATGATCTGTTTCACTTTTCATGACCTAGGAGATGACATCTCACAAAACAACAAATTCTATTTAATAGCACCCAAAATAAGTGTAATTTGACAATAAGCCTATTCAGCTCATGTATATCCACTGCTCTCCAAACTTTGACTATCCTGCAAAAAATTAATATTCTTATTTTAATCAACTATTTTTTTAACCAGAAATTATAATTCTGACCCTTGAAGAGATAAGAGAAGTTTTTATTTCTCCAAGAACTAACTTTGAGCACAAGCTTGTATACTGAGAAGATTGAATAAGGATTTGGGGTCTCTTTTGAGCTGTCTGACTTCATGTAGACGCATTCTATTCTCTGTTGATTTTGATAAGTATTCTTAAAGTTAATAAAAAAAATTGGTTGATGTGAATGATCTTGAAATTTGGCAATAATTCTCACAGATCCATTTTAAATTGCAGACCAAATTTTAAAGGGACAAGTTGAAACTATAAGATAAAAGAGAATTAGAAAACTCGGAATTATTGTTTAAAACAACTTCATTTTTTTCCCAGTCTTAAGAAATGACAATAGTGTGAAAAAAAAATTTAACTTCCTCTCTCCTGGCTTGGAGTTTAGAGTTAATAGTATGTATTTTTTTCTATTTACATTCATTATGTCAGGGGTCCCCAAACTATGGTGAGTTGTATAATTATTTCATTATATATTGCGATGTAATAATTATAGAAATAAAATACGCAATAAATTTAATGTGCTTGAATCATCCCAAAACCATCCCGCCACCCCCTCCTGGCCCAGGGAAAATTTTTCTTCCATGAAAATGGTCCCTGGTGTCAAAAAGGTTGGGGACTGCTGCTTTATGTCATTCCATATATACTCTTATGCAAATAGCAGAAGTAATTTTAATATGATATACTTACATAATTTATCTGATGTCATAGATTTATAACTTTTTCAAAGTTCTAATTGTAAGCATTTGATACATGTAAAATAAATAAACCAATAAATGTATAAAATAATATTGATGTTAGGTGTTCATGCCTCCAAAGAGATTTTGATTTCATATGAATTATTTTTAACACTTAAACTCCCATATCTCAGGGTGCTGAATCAGCTTAACATCCTATTACAACTAATTGTTAACGAAATGAAATAAAAAAATTTCTAAAAGCATCTATTTTCAGTCCAAAATTCTGTAACTGAAGAGAAACCAGGAATACAAGCATTCTTGAGTCCCTCATAATTTGGTCCCTTTTAATTTGGTACAGAAACTGTTAGTTTTTAAACGAAGAATTATTATTATCCTCCTTTATTTTAGCTGAATTTCTAGACTTATAAATATATTTGGTAGGTTCCAAAGAAAGAGGAAATTGAGAAAAATTAATAAGCATCTTAAGAAAGATTGAGATTAGTTACAATTACCTAAATTGTGAGCAGGAAAAGCAGAGTCTAACTGTCCTAAATTCAAAGTGACACTTTTGGAAATATAGCGGAATATTTTACAGGGTGAAGGCAGAGTTGAATAAATGATATTTGAAAAGTGAAGGAGCCAGTGATAAACGGGGTTTCAGCAACAACAATGTATGCAGCCTTTATCAAAATACTGTTGTTGGTCATGCTCCTTTAGTGTCTCCTGAATTCCCTTTAGTGGACCATGATCAGCACCTAAATTAATATGATATAGCAGAAAATAGGAAGATATAATATCCAGGGTAATCATTGTTTTCTAAAATTTTTTTTCGTAATACATGTTTTTGTCTACTAGGTCTGTTGTGTTATATAGTATTTCTTTCTGTAGTCTCAGTCAAAAAATTAAAAAAAAAAAAACTGTTCCTCCAAGGAACTCAATTTCACTTAATTTCACTCTAAATACCAAGTTGCTTGGGAAAACATTTGATTAATTTATCTTGGGTCCAAATGTATTCATTCAGCTATGACCATATCTGCAAAGTCCAGTAATATAGACTTTGGGGTGGCTTATGAATCCTACCTAGGAAAGGTAGATTTTTCTAAGAGATCTAATTTTCTCTATTCATTAAAATCATGGACTCTGATTTTCTGAAACAATGAGATAATTTTAATTATTAAAAACTGCAATATCTCTGGAATACCAAATCTATGAAATAAAATCACTCTTAAATATGTTTAATGATGCTTAATATTTAGCAATTGCATTTAGTAATTATATTTAATAATTGGAAGAATAGAATCATGGGGATATGGCTATGGTTAGAGCCAACACTTTGAAGTTGCAGAAATGACAGTTTTCTTGCATTAAGTGGAAAGGCAATGAAAACATATATAAATGCAGAGCCTCTATTCTCTTTTCCTGAAAGGAGTTTATTTTTTATTTTTATTTTTGCAAATTTCAAAATGCTTTATTTAGTGACAAGGAATGTTATAAGTGAGTTAGGTCAGGATTTGAGACAATAAGTATGCAGTCAATTGAAGTTTAATTTTGACCATTTTTATTTTCTTGTGTTACTTTTCTTTTCCTCCTTCACCATCATCTATATCTAGTCACCAAAGAAGAGAGCTCTGAAGCCTGAGAAATTCAAGGTCAAGATTCCATCAGGTTTGGTGTCTGGCAAGGACCTGGTGTCTTCATCCAAGATGGGGCCTTGAACACTGTGTTCTCACATAGCTGAAGGTGCAACAGCAAAAAGGCTGAAAGGAGTTTAGAATGCAGCTGAAATCAAGAATATTTGGAACATTGTGGTTGGAGGAAAGCGTGAAGTATTCAACTAAGAAGAGTGATGGTCAAGCAATTTCTACCTATTCACCTCATGATAATTGAGAGTATTAGTTAAAGCAGTATAATGTCAGTAGTGGTTAAATCCACATGATAGAATAACCTGGCATTATTAAAAAATTACATTCTGGAAGAATGCTCAAACAGATGGAAAGTTTTAAATGGTTTAGGGATTTAAACAAGAGTATAATCATATTTTTAAAATATATATGCATGTGTGTGGTACAAAAATGACTAGTAGTAAGCATATGCAACTATTATTTCTAATGACGTAATTATGTTTAAAACTTGGTTTTTGCTTTTATGTCTATATTAACCAAATTTTGTAGAATAAACACATTTGTACTATAAGAAGAAAGATAATTTTAATTAAAACCATATATATCATACATATAAAATTATTTATGTGTACATATATTGTTCACAGCTTGCATGGGCCTTAGAAATCAGACAATTCAAAACTCAAAACAGAGAAATTAAATGACTTTCTCAAGGCCAAACAGCCCAGAGGTGACAGATCCAATAATAAATGTCTTTACCTCTAGATTCTAAGTCAAGCCACTTTTTAATTCTACTACATAAATAATATACATTTTTATTAATTTTGCCATTGTATTTATTTTTCAATAACAAAAATGTTATTGAAAACTTATTTACTGAAAATTTATTATCCAACAACAACATGGAGTTGTTGGATACTTGAGGGTGAGAACTGAAATCATTTTTAAAAATAAAAGTAAGTTAAATAATCTGTTTTGCATTTTTAAATTTGAACCCCGTTGTTAATTGCTTTCAAAGTATTCTATGCACTCAATTTCCCTGAATACACATTGTCCATATAGCACCCTTCTTTGGATTTGAAGAAATCAATTAGAAAAGCCGTCAGTCATGGTGGCCAGCAGGCAGACTCAGACAAAATTTACAACAGCAAGACAACATTATTTCAAAACCACATAATTAACACTGTGTGCTATTCTAAATTTCCAACTTTAAGAACCTTAAAATGGTGCCGTAGTCGCATCCGATCTCTATTAAAATTTTAATGAAGTTAATTGGAATGTATTTATTAAGCCATAACCTAGACGTTATCACTTCAGTGCAATATCCATAGATCAGGGGAAATGAAAAGGTAAATTTGGAATTATAACTTAATAAAATTTGTTCACATAAGCGTGTATTTCCAGCAAATGTATAATAGATGTGCTAATGTGTCCTATGTTAGATACATAATGGACAAAGATAATATTTTCTTCACAACATTTTATTTCTTTCACCTGCTCATCTTTCATGCAACTGTGTCTTGTTGGCAGTTTGCTCAGCTTGAATTTGGAAAACCTAAGTATCCACAAAGTATAACTACTGTTTTGCCTTATGTGCTTTAAATTGTTCATAAAATGTTTACATAGAGTTCATGTGCTCTCATAATTATATTGAGAGTCAAGCTTCTAGGTATTTATAGTTTTTCTTGTCTTTCCCAATTTTCATGAAAATGAGGGAAGAAAGTTAAAAGGATACCAAATTCGAGGTAGTATGTTTTTATACTTTTTCTAATGCTTTGCTGTTGGTGGTGGTTTTGCTTTGTTCTTAGATACGTCACATTTTTAAAAACCTTATTTGCTCTCAGCAGCTATGATTTTATGACACTTTTTTTGTTCGTGTGAAGGGCAAGATCAGATTTTTTGTTGGTTTTAAATCTTATTATACACTTTCACAACTGTTATGCTTATTAAAGGAGTAATGTTTTCTGTCCAGCAGCCTAGGTCCATATTATCTAACTCTTAAAGAAAGATAATCATTTGAAAAAAATATGATTTTCTTCTAGTCACTATAAATCATATTCACTAAGGGATAAGTTAAATGTTATCATTGGGTCCTACCTCTTCTTTATTCACATATTGTAACTCAAAATTAGTATTCAAATCTGAGCTAACAATAATTAAACCATTCACAGAGAAACTATATTAATCATTTCTTTTCAGATATATGTCATGTCTAATTTGAATTTTAGAAATGAAATAAAATATAACTAGCAAATTGGAACCACTAGACTATAATCAACAATAAGTTAGGGTATACTTTAAAATAACTAAACGAGTGGAATTGGAATGGTCCTAACACAAATGATAAATGCCTAAGGTGATGGATACCCAATTACTCTGATTTGATTAATTCACATTGCATGTCTGTATCAAAACATCACTTGTACCCTATAAAGATATTAAGCTAGTATGCACCCATAATAATTAAAAACAAAAAAGTAAGTCACCAAGTAAACTTCTATTCAGAGTAAAACAGCTTGTGTTATTAGTCATGGAGAAAAGATGGCAGAGGGCAACTTTATTGTTACTTTCTATTATGTAACAGGACACTGTATAACACATATCCATGAACCATTTCCACACAGAATATGGAAAAGACAGAATCATATAATATTATATATGATAATATTTATTGCTAATAATAACAAATTTTAGGATATAGAGTGAAGTATGTATTCAAGCATCTAAAAGGATAAAACATGTTACATATTGAGAGCATCAACTCAAATATCTGCTGAAAGAGGAAAAATAGGAAAGAGAAGGATGGGGGAGGGGTGAATGAAAAGGAAAAGAGACGAAAAAGTAAGGAAGAAACAGAGAAAGAAAGAAAAAGGAAGGGCAGAGGAAGGTGATCAAGATAATCTAGATTAAAGGGAATTTTAATTTTCTCATAAGAATTTCTTTTAGAATATTTACAACTCTGTTAAATTATGTTATGAGATACAGTATTTTTATGGCTTTTTTTCATGAATTAGACAGTTTTCTTCTGATAGCCTCTGATTTCAGTCTCCTTGACTAATTTTAATTTTTATCTGTGACAGTCCTGTATACCATCTAGTTCCATTTTGTCATCTGAAGTTAGGCTAATTTCCTTGACCCAATCAATTTCATAGATCTTCCCTATACATGTGTGGTCACAGGCTTGTTTCTATCATTCTGTCCATAGCTCTCTTCCAACATTCTCTTTTGTCCCACTATTTATATCATTAATTCACATCTTTTTTTCTCAGAGTATAGACTCATTTTCTGCAATGATCTATAACATATGATAACTTATTAGTTTAGTGGTTCCACATTTCTTAATAATTTTATAAAATAATGCTAAACTTTCAGTAACCTTTTCTAAAATTATAGATAACTTCAGTACTTTCTAATAATGTATATAGTACTTTCTAATAAAGATACAAAAAGTAATTAATAATATGTTTCCACATAATTGATAAAATTATTTTAGGATGAAATTTCAATCAGTGTTTATAAGTTTCTTTTTCAAATGAGGGAGATATAAGATCTATTTTCATTCATTCAATCTTTTATGTAATTCCTATTATGTTGTAAAGGACCATATCAAATTTTGTAAAAGATTTTAAAACTTTAATAAGTTAAAATAAGAGGGGCAAAATAATTACAGCCAAATTTTCCTTTGCAACGACAATCGTGTGGCCTAACCATGGGTATATGTTCTGAGAAATATATCTTTAAATAATTTTTTCATTTTGTGAATATCATAGACTGTATTGAGACAAATCTTGATGGTACAGCCTACTACATACTTTGGCTATTTGGAATAGCCTATTGCTCCTAGGCTACAAACCTGGACAGCTTATTAGTGTACTGAATACCGAGGGCAATTGTAATACAATGGTAAGTATTTGTGTGTCTAAACATAGAAAGGGGACAGTGAAAATACAGTATACTCACCTGTTTAGGGTGCTTACCATGACTGGAGATTATAGAACTGGAAGTCGCTCCAGGTGACTCAGTGGGTGAGTGGTGACTGAATGTGAAGGCCTAGAACATTCCTGTACACTACTTTAGACTTTATAAACACAGCAAACATAGGCTACACTAAATTTATAAAAACAATGGTTTTTCTCTTAATAATTAAATTAAGCTCATCTTGCCATAACTTTTGCTTTATTAAACTTTTAATTTTTTAAACTTATTGATTCTCTTGTAATAACATTTAGCTTAAAATAAGCATTGTATGTAAATATTTTCTTTCTTTTATATCCTTATTCTATGTTTTTTCTATTTTTAACATTTTTACTATTTCTTTTTACATTTTAAAATTTTTTTGTTAGAAACTAAATCACAAATGCACACATTAGCCTAGGCCTAACACAGGGTCAAGATCATCCATATCGCTGTTTTCCACCTCCACATCTTGTCCTGCTGGAGGATCTTCAGGGGCCATAACATGTATACTGCTGTCATCTGCTTTGGTAATAATGACTTTTTCTGGAATATCTCCTGAAGGGCTTACCTGAGGCGGGTTACAGTTATCTTCTTTTCTGTAAGTAGAAGTACATACTAAAATAATCATAAAAAGTATGATATGATAAATATATAAATCAGGAACATAGTCATTTATTATCAAGTATTATGTACCATAAATAATTGTATGTGCTATACTTTTATATTACTGGAAATGGAGTTGTTCTGTTTACAGCAACATCACCACAAATGTGAGTAGTGCATTGTGCCACATTATGTCACTAGGTGATAGAAATGTTTCAGTTCCATTATAATCTCATAGGACCACCCTTGTACATGTGGTCTATTGTTGACGGAAACTTCATTATGAAGTGCGTGACTGTATTTGCCACTCATTTCTCTACGCACTTTAGCTTTTGTAAAATATCACAACCACTTTGAAGAGCAAATGTTAATCATTTACTTAATACCATTAAACTAATAAATGGCAAGGTCAGAATTCAAACAAAATTCCAATGACTGGTATTCCCACTATTTGACTTAATTCAATCAGGGAAGAGAAATAAGAAATGCTTACAAATATCTAAAGCATAAGAACCTGCCCACATCATTAAAATGAGTATTTGATTTTCTATTAGAAACATGCCATTGATAGCTCCTTACATATTTAAGAGCTTGAACTTTGAGGTCCAATAGACCTGAGTTCAAATCCTGCTCCTTCCTCCTTCCAAGTTGAATTCCTTAAATCTAATCCCTTAACCTCTTTATGCTCCAGTTTTCTTTATAAAATTTGTCCTAAATGAGAAAATGAATTTAAAACATAGTGTTTGACATGTGTCACGTGTGTAAGAAGTTTATTTTATCATTATTATTTCTGAAAATAGAAAAAGAAACTAACCAACACACAAATGTGTTTGCCCTTCTCTCATTCTGTTATACATGTCTCTACCATAGGAAAAAATGCTAAATTCATATAGTCATTGACTTGCACATACTTACAAAAAGGATTTATTCTTCCTGTAGTGTAGATAATTCTTTGTACATTTCAGACATTTTGCATAATATAAAATTAATTATCATGTCTACATTTTTCCTCTCTCTTCCTAGTAAAGCAGATTTGGAAACTTATATGAATCACATATACACATTTTTATGCTTAGGTGCTACAGTCCAACTCCTATTAATATCAGTTTGTTTGATTCAGTTAATCAGGCAGAGTTGAATAAAAGAAATAGAACCGTGAAAATACATCTCACTTATTATTTAGTCCTCTAATTCAGATTTACTTATAGAAACACTCCAGCTTCAACAGAATAAATACAAGTAGAAATAAACATGTTCCTTTTAGTATTTAATGCCATTACCACACACTGTTTATAGCATTTCATAATCTACATTGGTGGAGTAAATATGGTAAACAACTTTGTTAGAAGTGGTTTTGTGTTTATCATGTTCCTTTTCTGTGAGGTTTCCAAGACAAGAGGGGTTACAAGCTTGACTAACTCATAACCAGCAGAAATTTTATTGCCCTTCTTTTTTTAGTAGTTTTAACTGGTACTTATCCCAGAGGGATGTACACTAAAAGACAGATGTTAGTTGATTCTTTTTCTTTTCTTTTCCTTTTCCTTAGGCTAGGAACTTTTCTATTTATTAATCAAGAGTAACACATATGCTGAATAATTACTACTCAGAGATTCTGCAACTATATGGCTTTTTCTTTTTACTTTATCTTCTCAAATTCTTCCTGTTATATTTGAATACAAGAATCATGATCTTATAATTTAGTTTATCATAAAATAGATTATGTCATTTTAACTAGCTAGCAGAATAACAATTTTTTGTCTTAAAATGATTACTTTTATGTTTTTAAAATAAATGTTCTTTAGTTTATTTAGCTTAAAATCCTATTTGCTATTTTAATTTTTTATATCCAAGAGAAAAAATTCTTATGTAATGTAATTGAAAATACAGAAATTAAAATGGTTATGTAATAACAAAAAAGGTAAAAGTTTCTTTTTAATATTTTCAAGTGAGCCAGATTATTTATCCCTTGGTAAGACACACAGTTTTTCATTTCTCAATCAAAGAATATTTCTACAATAACATAGGAAACTTATATTTTTCCTTCATAAGATGGACCATTCATATCATAGAACATTAAAATCTACATAATAAGAAAATAAATAATCTAAATGATTAGAGAACTCAAACAATTTGGAATGATGTTAAAATTAAGAGTTTCTCAAGATCTAAAATTCTGCTCTAATATTCCATAATACAATTATTATTGAAATAAAAACTTGAACAACACACTCACATAAAACCTTGTGCTTCAAATTATCACATCTGACTTGAAAAACATATATAAGAAAATACTAAAAGCCAGGATGAGTGAAAGGGTCTTTTTGTTTGGATGAGTATTTCCCTTAAAATGGGTTTACTTCGGAACAATTTCTTTGATTTTATACTTATTTAATGAAATAAATCAAACAGAAAATTTTCAGGATGAGATCTAATATATACATACACATATGTATATATAATACACTTGATATTGCTAAGTCTGTTAATATTAAAATTTTAGGATAGATTATATTAATTTCTGAAAGAACTTACTGGTCAAAAATTTTTCAGTGTTATTCTTTAGAGTATAAATACTAAAATTTTCAGTAGTTGAACTGTAAACACTATATAATAGCTATCTACTTATAAGAGAAAATATAGTTTTTGAAATATAAAGTGGTTGGTAATTCTGGAAACTATGTAATCTTATGCCACATTTGAAATTAAATTTCTCAGGAGTAATTAAAAATTATAAATTTATGAATAAAAGTGTGACAGTATATACACAATGTTTTTATGGTGGGCTTAGTGTCTTGAATGAAGAAAACAATGAATTATATGATATGTTTTATAAGAAGGAGTAGAATTTGATAACATGTAATTAATATGGGAAGTTCAGTTAAGCCTGGAAGGCCTCTATGTGAGCTCATTTACTTTTGTTAGTTTTTTGTTTTTAAATATGAGATGGGGTCTTGCTATGCTGCCCAGGCTGGTCTCAAACTCCTGGACTCAAGCGATCCTTCTGTGTCAGCCTCTCAAGTAGGTGGGACTACAGGCATGCACCACTGTACCTGGCTTTTTAATGTTTATAAAAATTTTTATTTTAATTCTTTAAAAACATTTTTATAATTCTTCATTGAATACATGTCATGGACATTGTTATTTTTTTGGTTTGAGTTTGTATTTAAAAATCTGTATCATCTCCTTGAAAGCATAAAACATATTATATTCTATTTATTTTGGGATTAAATTTTTTTCATAAAACTTTGAATAGGATTAGTGATAATTGTAATTGAAGTTAAGGATATTTTGAAAGTTCTAAAAGTTAAGTTTTTCCAATACTCCAAAGAAGATACACATAGAATTCTATGATACGCATACCAAACCCATTCGAGTTTTGTTAATAAATCTAACTTCTGTAGCTTTTTTTAAAAGTAAGTTAGAATTGTAACCTCAACTAGACCTGGTGTAAGAAGCATGAGAAGAGAAAACAAAAGGTATGCTTAAGAAATTTCTCTATGGGAAGCAGTGTCTTTCTGAATAGCCAACGAATCACACACATACACAAAGGGACTATTCAAAAATCAATCACTGAGGTAGTCATGCAGATCCTTAAACATACAAATGAGGAATATGCAAAATTTCAATTTGGAATTTTTGTGATCATTTGGGAAGCTAATGTTTCCCAGCCATTTAAGGAAAAGTTAGCAGTCTTCTGAGGCAAACAGCTACTAGGGAAAAAACCCCACCAAAATACGTAATAAGAGATAGAATACCAGCAAAGTCTTCATGCTGTCCCCAAACAGCACCTAGGTTAATATCTCAAGCAGCTGTCCTGATCTCTGTGGTCTAAGCTTTTAACTAACTTTAATTAAATGGAACCTTTGGTGTGCAAGGGTGCATATGCCTGGGATATAAATAAAAGAAACAAACAGCAGAGCCTGGCATATGGTTGAGCACACATGCATCATTTGATTTTTGATTTTTTGCAAGTATATTTTAACATTCATGAGAGGTTAAAAAGATGAGAGCAGAAATAGAATTGTCTCTCTGGACTTCAACTTTTTGCCTACTATTTCTACCATCACAGCTAGTATTAAAAAAAACACTGTAAGTCTTAATTGTCAGATGCACAATCTGCAATGTTTAAATGGACCCTGTGGATTTTGGTCCAAAACCAAACCAATTGGTTGCAAGCTATTTTTCTCTTCCGTTAGATGTTCTGCTGCAATATTTGCATAAATGTAACCGTGCTGTCCGTCTCTTAACTTTCACTCAATTAATTATGCTTCCAGCCCCCTGCTGATGGACAAAAATGAGACTTCATCTGCAAATAGCTTCAGCAGTTTACAGCTTATTAAATGCCAAAATCTAGTTAAGACAGTTTGAGAATTCTCATGTCAGGCAATTCAACATGCCATTTTTAACACAAAACTCTTATTAAAAAAATGAACCCACTACTCGAAGTCAAGAAAAAAATCACTGGTATAAAGGTAATGAACAGATTAGAATTTTATACAAATTGTGTACTTAGCATATGTGGCTTACTCTGAGCACACTTAATTGGTTTGCCTAATAATGAAACAGCTATGAGAAAGACTACCAAGTTGACAAGAAAATGGTCTCTACAAATTACAAACAGCTTTCATCTATGGAAGCACCTTTTATAATTTATATAAAAATCTGTGTATAGTCTGAAGGAGCAGATGAATAGGAGTTATATACTCAAATATTCTTTTAAAAATAAGTTTTCTTTTACTTAATGTGACAGGTTTTACATTTTGCATCAAACATCTGGTGCATTCACGATCTAGTATTCTTTATACCTTTTGGGGTTAGGTCCTCATTTATGCCAGAAGGAGAAAGAAAGAATAATATATCTATTAAATTAGAATGAATAGATAAAAAACATCACTTTATATTCTATGGGAAAGGACTGAAATCATTCCATATTTCTATATGATGATTTGATCTACCAATGTCTCCATGAGCACTCCTATAAAATCAGATCAAATACAAACTTCCTTGTGAAACATATATGTATATATATCCTTCATCAAGTATCTGGCATAAAACATTTTAACTGTCTCTGTAGACACTTTAGTCTCTGTTTTATAATGATAACTTTCTTGATAAAATACATGTGGTTAAATTTTCTTTGGGAAAATCTTCCTTGGGGGATAGGAGAAAAGCATTCATTTATTCCACTGAAGGAATTAAAATATTTAGTAAAGAATATTTTATTTAATTCAGCATGAAAAATACTATTGTCACAAGTCAGGATAGGTTTTGATGGCAATTGACAATCAGTCTCAAGTTTGAAGTTGTTGATTTTTTTTCAATCTTATTCCATATCACATGGCACTCTACTGCAGTGGATTTTATTGACAAATTGTGTCATTTTTAAATTCTCCTCTTATAAACTACCATGATGGAGCTCAATGTGACATGATGATTTATGACAGAAATGTCAGAGATTATTTTAAAAGCAATTTCTGTCTGATTATATACCAATTAACAGCTTTCATAACAAATCCCCAAATTTGTAGTTGACATTTGATCAAAAGGAAGATATTTCATTGTGATATTTGAATATTTGGGACATATTAAAGAAATTCGTGGTACTCCCTCTTAATGGCTACTGTTGCGGAAACATACTACAGCTACAAATATTGCCCTGACACAAAACGATACGCATCACACCAAGCACATGACATAGCCCTTCTTTAGAGCTTCTTATAAAGAGGAGAAAAAGTGAAAAAAAAAAAAAGAAGTCAAGTATTTTCTGTAAGATTTAATGAATCCTGCATTATTTCTTATATATGTTTCTTAATAACAACCAAAGGGTCGACTTCCGAAACTAGGTGGAACTGAGATGATTCTATGGTCTGAATGTTTGTGTCTCCCCCAAAATTCATATGTGGAAACCTAATCCTCAATGTGATAGTGTTAATATTAAGAAGGTGGGGCCTTTAGGAGGTCCTTATGGATAGGATTAGTGCATTTATAAAAGAGGCCTGAGGAAGTTTGCTTCGCTGCTTTTGCCTCGTGAGAACACAGCAAGACGGCACCATTTATGAGGAATAGAGCCCTCACCAGACACTGGATCGGCTGGCACCTTGATTTTGGACTTTCAGCCTCCAGAACTGTGAGCAGCAAATTTCTGTTGATTATAAATTACCCAAATTAAAGTATTTTGTTACACGAGCCCAAATAGACTGAGATGGATGATTTTGCTAACAAAGGAAAATTTAATGTACATGGAGCTTTAAGTTATATACAAATATTGTAAAGATATATAAATTTCGTTCTGGACATGAGTAAATAGCTCTAGGCTAATTTAGGACGTGTTTCTGTGGGTAATATATATGCAGGAAGTCGAAAATGGAAAAGAGTTTGATCGACTTCTTTTCTTATTTTTTAGTTAAAAATGTAAATTTAGGGGCCGGGCGTGGTGGCTCACGCCTGTAATCCTAGCACTCTGGGAGGCGGAGGTGGG
>CAUYRT010022599.1:0-24257 GCA_963574885.1 Lepilemur ruficaudatus
TTGACAGAGTAGGTTTTTGAATGTAACAAGATAAGTCAACTTGAGTGGTAATATATTTTGGGAAATCAGCTCACTACAAATTGTGACTGTAAACATTGTACTGTAAATGCTTTGTAGTTTCCCCCCAATTAAAAAAAAAAAACTTTCTTAACATGACAAAAACTAACTCATATATATAGAAACACCATTCTTTATGAGGAAATATTATACAAAAAGGATTCTTTTTTAATATAGAGAATGACAATTATGTCCACTATCCTTTGAACACCATCCTAGTGACAATTATGTCCACTATCCTTTGTATACTGAGGTCCTAGAGCAAAAACAGATGAACAACAACGAAATAGGGATTGGAATACAGAAGCATAGCTATCATTGTGTTATTCACAGATGCTGTAATGGTCTGATAAATGTTTGGAAACTTATCTGGTTATTATACTGCATTTCTAGACTTTCAGCAAATTTTCAGAAAACAAAAATAAAAATAATTAACAATAAGAAGAAAAAACAAATCTGATAAGATACTAAATGATAAACTTAAAAATGCCATACAAGCCTAAATTAGAAAACTTAGAAAATTGTTCTTGAAATGCATAAAATGAAAGGACAAAACATGTCTATGCATATATATGTATATATTATACATGTAAAAAAATTTATGCAATCATAGAAACACAAATCTGCCCCAAACTGATCTCAGATTCAACAAGCCTTTAATCGGAACCTCAACTTGTTTTTGTAATGAACTGCACAAGCTGATTCGAAAATTTATATGCAAGAATGGATACTGTCCTGGACAGATAAATAAAAGTGGAACGATCTGTTCTACCAGATTCCAAGATTATCATACACAATTCTAAATTGTTAAGATGTCTTCTATTGGTGCAGGTATACACAAATTGATGAATGGAACAGATTATAGAGCTGTGACACAAAGAGCCACTATGTTTAGAAACTCATTAAATGACAGAAGTAGAGCCCAGGTCAATAATGAAAGGATATACTTTCCAAAAATTTGTATTTGATAATTGGTTATCCATATTTTTAAAAAAGTAATTAACCCTTTCTTCACATAATAAACAAACCAAATCAATGCCAGATGAAGTTAAGAGTTTGAAATTACGGAGTTTAAAATGCAAGTCAAACTTTAAAAATGTTAGAACCTATCTAGGAAAATATTTTTATGATTTCAGGGTTTGTAGGTGTATGTTAAAGAAGCAAAAAGAATTGTAGGAAAGATGGACAAATTTAATTATGTCATATATGATATTTTATTTCAAGAAAGTTTCAATAAATAAAAAAGCAAGACAGAAATTGAGAAAAAAATATTTACAACCTACATAAGCAAGAAAAATTAAAAATGTGAATACATAAGAAAAATACAAATAGCCTGGTAGAAAACTGAACAAAAAAATTGGGGGGAATTTATAAAAAAAGAAACAGTAAATGTTCATAAACATATTAAAATTGGTCAAAAGTAAGCAATAGTTTTATACCAACTAGATTGAAAAAATAAGTTTCATAATATCAAATGGCTATGTGGATCAGTAGAAAATCTTACACATCATGTGTGAAAGTATGAACTGATTTAGCAACTAAGGAAAACAATCTTATAAATTATAAGTTAACATATCAAAACACAACAAATCCCTAATATTGATGCTAATATCTATAAATGATAAAATTTGTAAATAATTTGTGATATAATCAAAAATGCAAAGTTATTCTGCAGTCCAATAAACTGTAGGTAAACACAGTGAAGAAAAAGCTCCAAAGACTATACACTTTTTATAGTCTTCAAAATAATGCAAAATTTAATGCTAACATTTTTAAGATTATAAACATATGTGATTGATCTCTCTTTGGAAAATGGAAAATGATGAATACAAGATTCGTGATAGTTGTTACTTCAAAGAGTGAAGGAGTGTAATGGGATAACAAAGGAGACATGAGTATGTGAAATATGTTCTAATTCTTAAACTTATTAGTGGAATCAGAGTTATCCAACTTAGCATATAATGCTTTATATCATTGCATACATCAAATATCACATAGTAAATTGTTAAACCAGAAAACATCATGTTAAGACAAATAATATGATGTCAAAGTCTCTAAAACTATTCTATCATAGGTGTAAAAAGTGTCTTAATTGCAGTAAAGTAGTAACTCTACAGTAAACAGAAAATTATAATTGAGGTTATTGTTAACTCTTCTCTGTGCCATTACAATTTTTCCGCATTTAAATAAATACACATATGTCTCCTATTTAATAATCAGGGTAATTTTGTTTCAAATTTTATTTTGTTAAACTTTGATCAATATCAAAATAAAATTTTCCATGAAAAAATACAAAAGGTGGCCACACCTTTCTATTGCTCTTTCTCCACACCAGCCTCCTAATATTAATGCAAAATGTGTACAAAGTACTAGCACACTTATATTTTATAGTATGTTTTATTCAAAAGCTCAGGGAAGCACAGGATGTTATTAATGCACATAAAATTTGATTTTATGCAGATAAATGCCAGTTTAAATGTAAGTCATTATTTTAAGCTGCATATACATGAATAGTTAATTTATTATTTTAAAACCATAAGAAATAGTTTTATTTAAATAGTTTTATTAAAAACAAGAAATACAGTATTTTATGAATAACTGTGCATGTCAATATTCTGGGACAGTCTCACTTTATTCCACTGTCCTGGTTTAATTATTGTGTCTTTATTTGAATAATAAATAATACGCTCACAATATGAATGCTTATTGAAAAGCAGCAACATTTTAGGACACTTTTAAAAAAGAAAGAAATGTTAAAAGTCATGGCCTATTAAGCATGATTTTTCATGCTAGTTATATATTTACTCAAACTAATGGAATGTTAAAGGGGATTTTTAAAATCTAAAAATATTTAGCATATTTATATGCATTTTTTGAGGAAACTGTATAAATATACATTTGCATGTGTAGCAAATGCATTTGCACTTGAGTGCCTCACACTGGCTCCGTCACTAACTGCTGGTATGGATGTAGCTTTTTATCTTAGCCTTTGCAAGATTCCATTTCTGCATTTGTATACAGAGAGTTTGAACTAAATGACTTTCATTTCGCCTTTCTGGATCTAAATTTTGAGAATTCGAACTCATCAAGTATAATGCATAGTTAAAGCCTATGTGTCCATCATAAATAATCAATATATACTTAATTCTCAATTCCACATTTTCTAAGGTATTCTTTCATATAACAAGATGATTAAAATAGTTTCCAATAAAGTTATGTCATTCTGAATTTTAGTCATTGAGATAAAAAAATGAAAGATAGGAAACTCAGCATCAGGTACAAAAAAAATTTTCCTCTGAACCATTGCACCTGTTCCTCTGCCCTTAAAGTAAAACCACAGTGTGCCTTTCCTCTCACCTGGCCGCCTATAGGCAATTCAGAGTTATTTTCACTGTAAGAGATTTGTCATACTGATGCTATGAAGAGATAGAAAAGGGAATGATTGCCTTATTGCTGCTGCCCCTAAAACATCTTGATTTTTGCTTTAGTGGCTTGAATGTGGCTGAAATACCTCCCAATGGCACTGAAGGACCTTCACTTTAGCAAGTCAACATTCAGTGCTTTGCGGCATGCTGTTTTGTTCTGCCCCAGAGAAAGTCAAGGTCAGGCCAGGTTATTGGAATGTGTTGTTTCTTCATGGACTTCTATTGCTATAGAAATGGAACAGCTTTCTTCCAAATTTGAGCATTTCCTGATAATTTAAACTGCCATTAAGTAATCTGACACTTGAGAAAGGAATTACTTCTTGATATTTAGGTGTAAATATTCGCATATCAGAAAAAAGTACTTAAAAGTTACTTTTAAAATAGGAAATACCAATAAGGCAATACATGATACCATCACTTTAAATATCTTCCCTGGGAATTTTTTTGTGCTTTGTACTTCAATCTAATTGTACTCTTTGTTGTTATTTTAACCTTTTTGAGGATTGGTCTCTTAGAACAAGGAAAGAACATATAATTTGCTACTACAGAGTCCCAAACCCCAAAAATGACTGCCCCAAGAGAAACACATAAGTATATATAGCTAATTATATAACCGTCTGGTTTTGACATTTCCCATTCCAAGCCATGATTTGCATAGAATTAAATTGTGAGTTTTATCTTGAGTATGTGCCAGACTTTAGATAAGAGAATCAAATCTATTGTCTGAACTGATGTGGTTTTTGTAAACCTTCCTCCAGTCAACTTCAAATGTCCTTCCTTCCCTTCCTTCTTCCATTGCCGGTCAGGCTGATTGATGGCTATTGAGCCAGCCAGTGTTGAGGATCAGGAGAAAAAACTAAAATTGAAAGCAAAATGTATGCCATGCTACCTAAATATAATTATGCCCCCAAAAGTAAAGGAAACCAAAAATATTACGAGAGAAATACACCTAATTTTAGAGATTTTATTTTATGACTGTCAATTAAGCACTGTAATTCAATAAAAAAGTGTCACTTCTTTGTGTTTGTTACTGCTAAAACTTTCACTTGTGTTAAAAAGAAAAATGTATTAATATAAGGAAACTATTTAGAGTCAAAATGATGTATATTTATTTTTAATAACTATTATCTCTTAGAAGTATATTCTTCCGTGCTTTATATGATAACTTGGTTGGTGGTATCAATTAAATTGTATGCCTTTATTTTACTACTTTGTTTTGATTATACTTTGTTAATGATCATCATTTAACAAATACACTTTCTGAGAATATATCATTTGGGGGAAATAGTTTATAGATTTATTATATACTGTATTCTATATAAATTTATTTATCTTTATTATATTTTTTTAAAATTGAAATACCTTCTGGGAATTATTTTTGGTAAAATCTAATTTTTAAGAAGAAAATTCTTTCAGGATAAAAATATGTAAAATCTAAGATGAACATAATGTGGGGATTTGGGAGTAGTGCATCCTGAAAATAAAAATTTTTATCTCCTACTAATCCCATCAATAACCAAACTTTAAATTATCTGCTCAAAAGATTATCTCATAATAAATATATTTCAAGATTCTCCTGGCATCTATGAAACTATCGTGTCAGGATTTCTGCTTTTTGTGGTAGGAGGTGGACATAGTATAGAAAAAGGAAACATTAATTCTAGTTGAATGTTAGAAACACCAGAGAAGTTTTAAAAAACAGTAATCCCAGAGTCTGGTGTATCTCCATGGTACATGTTCTGTGTTTGAAGCTTTCTGGATGATTATAACATAAGACCAAGGTTGGAGAGAACAGTGGAGATGCCAAGGGTCATGAGGTTACTGTTTAAGTTGCCATCGGATGACACGTTTGCATCCTTCTATGATACAGAGAAATAGCGAAAGTACGTCTTCTTGTTTAAGAACAACTGTTAAAAAAAAATTAAAGAAGATGGAGAGAGAAACAAAGAGAACAGAGAGAAGCAGTTAGGCAAGTGTATTATTATTTCTGCTCTCCAGGCAATTACTTAGGAATGGGGAGATGTATTATAAAGTCATGGAGGAAGTACAGACTCTGGAAAGAGAATGCCTTTGGGGCTGTATGCCCCGTACCAATTTGAAACTCAGCTAGTATCAAACTAAATCTGGCAGCAGAATGTGTTTAAACAAGCTTTGCTGGTTGACCTACCCAGTATGCTGTGTTCAGATTTGCCATCAACATTACCAAGAATTTGCCCTTTGCCCTCCTGAATGGACTCTGAAAGCAATTCACTGGAGAAATGGGGACCCTGCCAAGGATAGGGAAGAGATGCAGGTAGATTACCTGGGCCAATGAGCAAGACAGAGGACATGACTAGACTCAGAGATGTCTATCTTGCCTGCGAGAACTAACATGGAGCTCCACTAGAGGAGGGCTTCTGACACTTCCATCAAAGCTAAAAAAAAAAAAAAGAAGAAAATACAATGGGATACCCCAGATGCTAATTTCAGAATTGAAGGCAGCAATGTGACATCTAATTAGAAAAATCAGATACTCTATATGGAGAATGTATGGATCTTGGCTGCCACAAGGGCTTGCAAACCCTCTCCTGGCCTACCATACTCCTAAAAACTAATAATATTTGGCAGGAGTAAGGAGCATAAATAGGAAATTAAAGATACTTAGCAGTTATCCCAAAATATTTGTCATTAGTAAATTATCTATTTATATATGATATATATAGCATATAAAATTATATATAAATACATGTACACACTATATATAAAAATATATGCTATATATAATGTGTGTACATATATACTACAATTCATATGCATTATTCCTTTATCCAGGAATGCACATATTTATATATTTGTAATATATTTGTAATGTGCAAATTTGGTAATTTGAGGTTAGAAGTGCTATAAATGATTAGTATATCTATGAGCAGCTTTTACAAAGGAAAACTATGACAATGTTTAATTCACTGAAGTTATATAAAATTGGCTTCATTGTTATGGCCACTCCTTCTAACAGCAAATCATTGTGAAGGTGTTAACCTCGTTTCTAGTAAACATTTCCCTTCTTGAAATAGATGTCTTTTCTTATTACTGAATGTTTGGCTCATCTGTGCTTCTTCAAGCTACTGCAGTTAAGACATCATTTCTTTAAAAAATCTAGACTTTAGAGAATTTATAAAGTTGGCAAACAGAGCTATTATGTAACCTGGTATCATCAGTTCTTCAGGTGCTAAAATTCTGCTGTATCACAGTAATCATTATTCTATGGACAGATAATTTTTCTATGCCATGTGTATTAGTGTGTTTTGTGCTGTTGTAACAGAATACTTGAGACAGTATAATCAATAGAAATGTATTGACTCACAATACTGGAAGCTGGGAAGTCCAGGATCGAGGGGTCAGTATCTGGTGAGGGTCTTCTTGCAATAACATCCCATGGTGGAAGGCAGAAGGGCAAGATAGAGCAAGAGGCAGCTGAAGTCACCCTTTTATAATGGCATCAATCCCACCCCTGAGCACTCATGGCCTTGTCATCTCTTAAAGGTTCCATCTCTTCATACTGTTACAATGGTAATTAAATTTCAACATCAGAGGGAAGAAACATTCAAACCATAGCACCATGTATGATTATTATACTGTTGTTATATAGACATCAAGGGGACTGTAATAGAAATATTTGTATTCTAAGAAAGGCAAGAAATGGGCTAAAAATAATATGGATTATTCATAGTTGTGTAAAATAATCTTAGCAACTTTCAAATGACCTTGCATTGCAAATAGTAGTCACTATTTTTGTATTCCATAAAGTAAGGTTCTAGTAATTTTGCTTATCACTTTATTCTAACACTTAATTCCATATCCATCTCATGATGGTGTTTAATAAGCATTTATCAAGGAAATACATTATTTCCTTTTTTTTTTTCTGTGAGACAGAGTCTCACTCTGTTGCTCTGAATAGAGTGCTTTGGCATCCGCCTAGCTCATAGCAACCTCAAACTCCTGACCTCAAGCAATCCTCCCAGCTCGGCCTCCCAGAGTACTAGGATTGTAGGCATAAGCCACTGTGCCCAGCTGGAAATACATTAATGAATAAATGAAAGAATTCTGGCTTCTTTGTAAAATGAAATGAACGGCAGCTGATGGATAAAGCTGAGAGTAGAAGACCCACAAAGGTGGCTTGGGTCATTGTGGTAGCAGCAGAGATGAAGGTACGGAAATAGCCGTGAGAAATACTTTCTGGATAGAAGCAACAGACTTTAAATGGATTTGAGTATTAAAGACAAGGAAATAAAATGACAATTTAATGTCCCAATTTCTAGCATGAACAGCTAAGTAGATGGTAGTGCCACGTAATGAACTGGGTAGGTGGAGGGGATTGATAGTAACTGGATAGATTGAGTTCCCTTTTTCTCTTAGTGCTTTCCGTAAGTTTTTCAGAACAATATCAATTCATACTCCCCAAATGGACAAAAAGTCCTAGAAGTTATATTTCAAGTTTTTATATATTCTTTAAATTAATTCTGATTCACTGGATTATCTTACTTTCATTTCTTCTCATAGTCCCTAACATCATTTGTTAACAAAAACATGTCAAAATTTTCTTTTAATTGTTTTTGTTTAGACCTATAAACAGTAGTTTTCAGTTTATGATCTCAAAGCCAGTGATACTGAATTCACTATACCTGTAAATTTGTCGGAAAGGCAAATATGCAGGCCCTACTGTAGACTCAATCAGAAATGCTGGGAATTTCTGGGAGCCAACAAGCTGTATACTGTAGTATACTCTCCAGGTAATTCTGATGCATGCTAAAGTTTGAGAACCATTGCTTTAAAATATCGTATCATTTGCTGCTTATTATTTAAGGATAACAATTTATGTATTATTTTGTTTCCTTTATTGCTGAGGGGCATGCAGCTGCTATTGGAAAAACCACCAAGACATTAAGAAATTCTACTGCATCATTTTATACACAGTAGGAAAAAGGTTCAGAATACTACTGTTTATACCCAGAGAAAACAAGGCAACGCCTTGGTGACACAGGTAGAACAGAAGAAGAAGGTGTTGGAAAAACAATCATCCTCAAGCACTAAGAATAGAATGTTATCTATTCAAGCAGATTAGATAGTATTGAAATTCAAAAGAAGATGATTGGAAAATAGAAAGTGTTAAAATACTCAGTGATTAGCCCTGTGTGTTTTTAAGAGAAAAAGAACATATCTACCCCCATATATACACACATATGTATGTTAGTCTAAGAAAAAATTTTAAATTTTCCTATGTATAGATCAGTCTGCATAGAATGTACCTTGGAATATATTCAAATGCCATTACTTAGCATTGAATTATGATAATTAGTACATAAAAGTAATGATAAATTTTGCTCTAAGGAGTAAAGCAGGATTTCAAATGAAGTTATTTATGAATTTTCCCTAATCCCCACCCCATGTCTAACCTCTCATTTTCATCCTCTGCCTAGTTGTTGAAAATCAAATGTATAAGAAATGTATTATATGCGCTTATTGAAAAGCATATACAGAATCCATTTTCAGGGTATGATCTGCTGTCCTCCCGTCTCTGCGAAAGCAACCTTTCCTTTCAGATCCCTTGCTTAGCCCAGTTCTCTGATCTCTCTGTTATTGTGTATTCTGAGCATAAGCACCTCATCACAAAATTATGCATACGAACTTTGAAGAATTTAACTTGAATCTGTACCGTAGTGATTTAAAGTTTAAGAATCAGTATGTTAGAATCATGGAGTCCAGAACTTCTTCTAATAGTTGCTTACAAAAAGAGACGAAAGTTTCAGGCACTGGAAACTCAGCGATTTTGTTATTATTTGTTTTCTTTATTAGAGGAATATAAAAAATTTTAAATGGCAGGAATTATAGGATATAAAAAGAACTCTTATTCTCAGCTCTTCTTGGTAAATCTAATTGCTCTTTTTTAATTTTTTAAATTGTATTTTTTTTATTTCAGCATATTCTAGGGGTACAAATGTTTAGCTTACATGTATTCACTTTGCCCTACCCGAGTCAGAGCTTCAAGTATATCCATCCCCCAGATGGTGCACGCCGCATCCATTAGGTGTGAATATACCCATCCTCTCCTCTCCCCTCCCACCTGCTTATATACATTTTTGTTCAAAGACTAAATTTTTAAAGCTGCTTACGTTTTGCGACTTGCTATTTCTTTTCACTTTTTATTTTAAAATGAATAAAATAAAAAGTGTATAATGTGTAAGTGTGTGGGTGTAAAAGCTACTCATGTTTCTTTTACCCTAACAACAAACCTTTTTTGCTCATTCTTCATACCTGTGTGTAATTTTAGATAGATACAATTTTGTACTTCACATAATTAACCAACATTACCAACAGCATTTCTTTTCACTTTTACAAAATTTGCATGATAATAATTTTAATGGATTCATAATATCCCATCAAGTACTTTTTTTTGCATAAGAAAGTCCTGTTGTTAGATTTGACAATTTGGAATTTCTTCCAGTATTTTAAATTCTAGTGTTCTGCTATTTTAGACTCTCAATTTTCAAACTTGCTTTAAGATTCTGAAAATGAACGTGAAATGCAGAAATTTTGTTAATATTTCTTGGTTTTGTGAACGGTGGGGCAATCTAATTGAGATCGGACATGCTGATTTCATAGAGAGTCATTTTCAAAATGCTCATACATATCAAAACTTCTTTAGCAATTTTATTTATATTATAGTTAAAAGAAATCATTTCTTTTTTTCAACATGGCATGAATAATTTTGTGTGGGATTTAATTACGGAAATAGAAATATCATTTGAAAAAATTTCTTATTTTTATGTTAAAGATATGGTGTATTGATACTATGTTGATTAATATGCATATATTTTTGTCATTATAGATATATATGTATATCACTGTATACTCGGGATGTGTGTGTGTGTTGGTGGAAAAAGCATTTGTCATGGTTATTTAATGTTGCTTCTTGCTCGATTTCATGCCTAACTAAATATATTGTACCTAATAGGCATCAGTAATACATATAAACCGATTGCATTTAAAAATCTGTCAAAATAAATATTTTAATCCAAAGATCGTATTCTTCATAGGAAAACTATGTAGGAAACTCTGACATGATATGATGCAATAACTCCCCCCATTTCCACGCTTGTTCAAATGTTATTTCAATGTTTTTGTGCCAATTTGGAAAATATTGCCTATGTATTCAGTCCAGGACAACTGCTTGTATTTTTATAAGATAGGCAGAGACATTAATATGGAGAAGACAGATACCTCTTTACTGATATTCCTCAGGACAACCAAAGGTAAAGTTCAAATCATCCGCATAATGCGTTCCAACCAAGAAAGTATGATTCATGTAGTTTGGTTTCCTGCTACTTAGAAGCAAATGCTTCTTAGAACTGAATGGTGCTAGAGAACGTATTAGCTGCAAAGGGAGAGAATGACAGCTGCTCATTCTAGACGTTTTAGATTTCACTTGCCTTGGATCGGAAGACACCATCTTCTGCTCTATCATAAATATTCCAAATATTTATTTTCTATTTTGTATTTGTAACTATCACTATCCAAGACTCCTGACTCTGGTTTATTTACTAAATAATGATTAATAGCAATCATATAAAAATATAATCACTCTTGATTAATTTACTTTATTGATTTCTTTCCAAAATTAATTGCTCCTTAATATTCTCTTTAGTTTAAAAAAATCACTTGGTATTTTGCATAATTCTTAATATTTTCTGTTATATCTGGTTTATAGTCTGTTCATGTATAACATATATATTGTTACATTATTGAATATGTGTATAATTTATATCTATTACATGTAATAGATATATTATTCATACATTATACACTGTATGTTTACACACACACAGACCCAGACACATAATCAAGGAGAATCCCCACTATGGATATTACCATTTTGAGAACAACAAAAGGTAAAGTAGTGAACATTATAATCATGATCTTGGTTTAGATCCCACATTTCCCACAATTAGATCTTGTATTAAAAGTTCAAGTTAATATAACCCAGAAACCTTGTTTCTGTAGCTTTTGGAAATTGTCCTTCTTTAATTCCTTGTTGACATTTTTCATGGGTCGCACCAAGCATGACAATAGGAAGTTTAGTTTTTCTGTCCCCTGACCAGAGTACTTTAATGAGTTCTAAAGAATGATTAAATATTTACGAAACTGCTCTGATTGTCTTTTGTCACTTTATTCTAGCTCTAAACTGAACATTACTTTTACCATCTGAACTCAGAGTATCTTGTTCAGACTGTTATGCCTTCCTCTCCATTATGTTATATAAAAAGTGGCAGAGGGCTCTGCAGAAGTCCCCTAAATTTAACTAAAATCAGAATAGAACATTTAATAAAATTTTACTGAATTCTGTTATTTGGGAATAGCAAAGAAATTTTAGAGTAAAAAAGAAAAACCCAAATTGTCTACATAACGTATTATTCCTGATTTTTACAGTTCTGTAGGGAAACTCCTATAGCTATTCTTTTTTTTCTTGAGTCCCACTCTACTTATACAAAAGGGTCCAATTTTCTTTAATTTCAAGGCATATTCCTATGTTCTTTCTACCCAGAATCCAGGGCACTGAAACTAAATTAATGGAAAAAATTATTTTCTCATTTATTAGTCCTGTCCAGATTCTTTCTATACCTTATAATCTTCAAAGAAATAAGTATATCCAGGATTAACACTATTTACATTGTTATGAAGAATAATGTTCTTCCAAGTTACCTAGAAGCTCAGTAATTCAAAATTATAAATCGACATGACCTTGACCAAACCATTAGTCACATTGCAGTGTTTTTCCTAAAACAAGAAATAACTTGATATCAACATCTCTAGAAAAACCAAAACTGCGTACAGTTGAAAAAGTTCACTCAAGTTGCAGAAAGAACAGGAAGGAGTTACAGCAGGAGAAAAAAACTATTTGACAGATTACTGCTGAACTATCTATAGGTTAGTGGTGTAGATTTTCAGCAGGAAATCTCCTTTTCTTCATCAGTTTGATTTGTAATTATTAATTTTGAAGATCAAAGCAACATTTTCACACTAATTTTGTTCTTTTCAATGAGATTCTATGACAAAGAATATTAATATTTCACATATAAATAATTTTCTCTCAAATTTCCATCACATAATAACTATAAAGTAGAAAAAGTGTTCCTAAAGTACCAATCCTTTTTCAGAATTTTAGTGGAGCCAAGCAACGTGGTATGCCAGTAGTCAGGGTTGGAGAAAGACAAGGTTAATGTGCAGTTCTTAGGTGATTGAAAGACTGTGTGGGCTGAATGAGAAAAGGCCAGAAATAGCAGACCAGGAAAGATGCCATAAGCCTTTTGTTCCTCCGCTGTTTCTCATACTGTCTTGCCGTTTACTTGAAAACAAACACACAAACCAACCTGAAGTTCTTATCTCATTTCTCTGCCTGCAATCATAAGAGGGTTTTAATTCTTCCTGGTTGTATCTCTGGTTATATTTAGTTCGATATTGCCTTTGTTATAATGAATATTGACAGTTTCATTGTTTCTTTGTAAAGTAAATATGATCTTATGGAAGGCTACAGGGAAACCTATTGAGTTAAAAAATTGTATTTTTCACTATAACTAGACAAGTATAATTTTTCATACCTAATTTAAAGTTCAGAAACACTTTTTAAAATATGCTCTAATAGTTAAAGACATATTTTCATTGTTTATTTATTTTCAATTTAATATATAAAAGACATTATTGACAATTATATAATAAAATAATCCACATTCTAAAAAATAAGAACAACATAGTATTAAGTAAAAAGTAAACATATTTATCTGTTGATAATATTTTTAAAATGTATTTGCTCCAGGATATATGAAAAATTTGATAATTGAACATGTGTTATTTATTATGAGTCCGAACATACTCAGGATTCAAGGTAACTTGCTAGTTACTGTTGAAAGGTTTAGATCATTTTAGAAGCATTTCTTAATTTACATTCTAAATTTTCAGACACCTAGTTTATATGCTTGTAAGATCTATTTGTCTTGGTGTAGAAATATATGGTATAATCATTTTTATTAGGTCTGTAAGTTGCTGAGATAATTTAAAACCTAGGACTCTTTCAAGAGCTAAATATGTATTAGATGTTATAAAATGCAAGTTTTCAAGATTTTAATTTATAAGTTAGATTCATAATTCCCCAAATCTTTGCCCTGACATGGCCTATAATAGCCCCTGAGAAACCAAATTTTACCAATGGAAGATAAGAAAATATATTCTTAACTATCTAATTATTTTATTACATTTTTATTTTAAAACAACTAAGTAATAATGGAGAACATATTTTACAATTTCCTATGAATTATACAACATTTAAAAGTGTTGGCTTGTTGATAATATATTGTATAAGTCTTAATGTACATTGTGTAGAGCATGTTTTAAAATATTATTGGATAAGAATGCACTGATTCTTTAATATACTGACACTTCTTTGTCATTTAAAAATATTGTAGATATAGTTTTGTTTTATTCCCTGAAGTAGTGTCTAATTGATATATGGTAACTTATTCTATAACTTTTTATTTTTCCAAGAGACTGGATAATCCTTGAATATAAGATAACAATAGATTCAGAATAGCTAGCAAGAGTCCATAATGCCGTATTCGTAGAATTGCTCCATAAATGAAAAGGTCTATTCATAAATCCTTCCAACTTCTTGTCATGTTTATGATGTTCTATTTGAGGAGAAAATGCAATATTAATTTCACAAGGATCATATTTTCACATCAACAAAGTGTTTATGGATCCAAGATACGTTATTTATTCAAAATAAACTTTATCTCTTGTTCCAGTTACAGATACTATAAATAATGAAATCAAAGGTAATAAAGTACCCATTGATATGCTTCATTAAGATTTACTTGGTGAGAGGTTATGACAACCCACATACTAATGAAAAAAATCAATACATGTGTTTAATATGTGTTCATATTACTACATGTACATTAAATTTATTAAAGTGCTTCATAAAATATTTCATGGGAATATTTTTCTCTTTATTTTAAGGGAATTTAATACATATATTTTAATCATTAATGATAGATTTATAGTCAGTCATTTCTACTATTTTAAAATTTTTCTTAATTTTTTTTCTTAGTGTATTGTTTCCACTTTTTTATTCTGTTGATTTGTTAAATTTTATTTATCCCTCTTCTACCCTCCCTTTTATTTTCTGCTAGTTTCAAATCTAAATTATATTTTTATTTTACTCACTACCCTTGATTTTTAATATGTATTAATATATTAGCATATTCATAAAACTATTATATATTATATGTTAATATGCTTATCTTTAAGTATATGCTTAAAGATAAACATTTACAATTAAGTTCAAGATTATTTAGTAGATCTGTTTCCTTTCAAGACCTTGCATTCAAATCAAGGTCTTTATACCAGGTGCTCTAGTAGCACATTGTACAAACTCATACCTACTCTCTATGTTGCCTAGAATTTGAGTTTCACCTAGTTATAAAACACAAAACTACATACCTAGTGTTCTAGTTCAACAAGCTGAAGCTTCGGGCGTTTTATTTGTCTGTGTGTGTGTATCGTGTATTATCTCTTCTGTTAACTTTCTCCTGCTATTTTTTATTTCTATATATTTGGAACAGAGCAAAGGAACCTCAAAGCACGATTAAATAATAACTTAACGGTGAATGTCTAAGAAGCATTTTAAAATAGAATGAACTGGTATTAATAAGATCATTTTACCAGCTGTGGTATTTAAATGTTCAAATGAATAATAAATCATTAACGTAAGCAGAGAGACCAGGCAACTAGGTGCTCATTAAAACAGAAACAGAAATAAATACCAAGATACGTTCATTCAAAGGGAATTGTGTTATTTTCTCACCCAATACTAGTCTAAAAACACAATTTTCACTCTGTGACTAGTCTTTTCCAGAAGGCTTTGAGGTCATTTAATTAAAATGATTCTGCACTAGGAGAAGGAAATATACTTGCAATTCTCAGCTCTAGCACAGAAACACCATGGGACTTTACTTGCACTTTCATTTTCGTGTGTTCATAATTTTCAATCATTTAGTAATCTCATTCTACAAAAAGCAAGTAAATTTAAAATGTTGTCTTTAGTTTAGCACCTTAATAAACTTACTCTTTACAAAATGTATTGTTTTTGTTATACCCTTTAGCCATGTTGACATCGAATTCTTTTTTAAAAATATACATAGCTCTCTATTTCTTTAGCATGTAATAAAGATAAATTGGAAATATGTAAATGCTAAAATAAAAACACATTGAGTTATTGAATACATATGAATAAAATATTGAAAAATTGTAGTTTATTAAAAACATGGGGACATTATGCAATGCTATTTGCCATATCTGATTATATTCTACAGTTTTTCTTCAGATTTTTGAGTGATAACAAAAGTGTCTGGATTGTCAAGTCAGACTCACACACAAAGCAAGTCTTACCTCATATAAATCACAACCAATAATTTCAGTAATACAAGTGATCACGGATAATAGGTACAGCAGGGAGAAGTCTGAGACCTCCAACACAACTCTAAGGTTCTGTAATTCCCTATCTCAGGATGCGCTCATGTCCCAAATTCATATATACGGTCTAAATAATATGTGTGATTCATGTCCCTCACACCTAAAGGGCTATTCATGGCATGAAACATCTCCATGTTATACTCAGATAGTAATAGAGTTTACCTGAAATTTTCCAGGAAGTCATGCCCCCTAAATCAATAGGTTCCGGCTTTGTTTGCCACATCCAATACTAGATAATCAGGTGCATCCTGCTGAAAGCATTATGTAAATAAAATCTACTACTGTACTAGCAAATACCATAAGCCTGTATGCTGGTAAGCTCGTCATTACCATGTTTATAATGAGATTTGACAGGATTGGCCTGTGTTTTCGTTTATTCTGAAAACCTCCCCTTGGCCTTTTTTTTTTTTTTGCATTGATGGCAATTTTAATTCTTCCCTTACAAGCTGTATATTTTTCTTTCTTGCTAGACTAGCTAGTCAATACAGTACAATATCACACAGAACAGTTTCACTGCACTAAAAATCTCCTTTGCCTCACCTGCTCATCCCTTTACTCTCCCCTCAAGTACCTGGTAACCACTGACCTTTTTATGCTCTCTATAGCTTTTTCCTTTACATATGATTATATAATTGGAATCAAACAATATATAACCTTTTTAGACTGACTTCTTTCATTTACCAATAACCATTTAAGTTTCCTCCACATATTTTAATGGCTTGATGACACATTTCTTTTAATTGTGAACTAGTACATCCATACAATAGAATATTATTGTTGCTTCAGGTTTTTGGTAATTATGAATAAAGTGCCTTATAGACGTCTGTACAGTGATATATTTTCATTGGAATTTGGTAAGTGCCTAGGGGTATGATTGCTACATTGTATAGTAAGACTGTATTTATCTCTTTAAGAAGCTGCAAATTTTCTTCCAAAGTGGCTGTGCCATTTTGCCTTCCCACTAACAATGAAGAGAAGGTTTTGTTGTTCCACATTCTCATCAACATTTGGTATTATCAATTTTTTTGAATTGTAGCCTTTCTAAACGTGCATATGTAATGATATCTCATTGTTGTTTTATTTTGCAATTCCTTAATTACAAATGATGCTGAGAATACTCTCATGTGCTTGTTGACCATCTGTATTATCTTCTTTGTTGAGATCTCTTTTCAAATCTTTTGCCCATTTTTAAATTTGGTTGTTTGTTTTCTTAGTGTAGAGGTTTCAGAGTTCATTATATATTTTGGTCACAAATCATAAACCATTTAAACTTTTTTTTATTTTAATTTAACATCTAAAAATGTCTATGTTTATACTTGAAGACACACTATACTTAACCCTGTGTTATACCATAGTTAATGAAGATTAGTAGTGTACAGATAATAAAGAATGGCAGAGCATTAGGAGATGTTTGTGCTTTTGCAATCATATCTGAATATACTACTAGGTGTGTTATATTCTCACACTTTGTAAAAACTTTAAAAGAAATTTGAAGCTACTCTAATAGTGAATCTTGCAGTAACGAACAGTGAAGAAAACTGTGTTTTTATTCTCTTTTCCAGTTCAATAGTGCTGTACTTTGAAGTCTGTTGAAAATTACTTCATCACCTCTTCAAGTGATATAGATATTCTTCAGGAATATAGAATACTAACTCCAAAGTAACAATTTTTCTTATCTAAATTCACTGTCTTTCCAGTTCATACCTATACTGGGCCTGGAGGGGTGATAAAGGATTCCTATTCAATTACAGATTTAACACAAATATAAGAAATCTTTATAGATGGTAAAAGACAGCATAAAGGGACCAAAGACTTTGAAAAAATCATTCAATTTGTTTATATTTCACCTTCCTCCAAATTTAGTTTAAGTGGTTTATAAAGATAGAATTCGAAAATAATTGATAGTTTATTTTTATATAGGACATAAGCTTCTTAAGTACAGGAGAACATATTAATTATTGTTTTCTTGTCACCCAATTCCTCCTATTTCTTCCAAAGAACAAATACTTACGAAAAGTACTCCCATATTGAGTCATTTCTAATTTTACAAATGTGAAATTTTTGTTGCCTCCAACATAAATTTTTTATATACACAAAAAGTGGTAAAGTTCTGATTATTTACCTATTTTACAATAAGTCCATGATTAGTGGTCACTATAATGTAATTAAATAGCTTTGAGCTTGTAAATGTGGTTAAACATACTTTTTGTACTCAATATAGGTGTCTAATTTTATATTTATTAAAATAATCATTGATTAAAAATATAAGATTATTCAATATTTTTATATAATGGCAATCACCATGTTAAAGGGTTTTACTTAATACCTTGTTCCTATTTATCATCTTAAATAGGTTTCCACTGTGTATTCTGATCAATCTATTAGAAGTTTTAATTTTTAAAAACATATTTTATATTAAATACGAGAGATATAATGTGTGTGTGTGACTATGAGTAGGAATCAAATGTTGGATTTGCAGTTGAAATAATAGACAGAGATCACTCATTAAGACAAGTGTAAGTCATATATTTGAGAGGCATAAAAACCATCTATTGTTTGTAAAACTTCTTTTTCATAGGATAGATGAAAAAAGTATGTAACATCTCTGTTACTTGCTTAACGATGCAGGAAGTTTCCGAATGGATTAGCCCACTTATTTTCTAAAAGCATGGCGTTTTTCATGGGTCCCCTAATGCAGATGTATGGGTTCTAGAGTATTGAAAAATACGAGTTTTGTTTTGTTTTTAAATAGAGAGTATTAGTGGGAACACTTTAGAAAAAGCCATGTTCTATAATAATTAAGTAAAAATAAAACTATATTCACATATTTAATCTTGATATATCAGTCTAGTTTGCTCTGAAATACATTGAAAAATAATAACTATGAAGATAAGAGTAACGTTTAAATATAAACCTCTTATGCTACTTTTCTTTTAAAATTTGAATATTATTTGTTTTGTTTAAAGTAAATATAAAGAAACCACATAATAAATTTTTGATGAAAATCAAGTGCAAATAATGCCTCATATTTTTACAAATGGATGTAGCTATGCATTTAAGTTGTGATATTTTTACACTATTGTAAAAGTTAAGTTTTTTCTTTACGTAAAAGAAAACGAGATTCATTTGTATAATATTTTTTTTTATTTATAATTTCTATTTCAACCCTTGTCTTCAAATAAAAACAGCAAATGAAAAATATTGCTTGGGTCATTTAAGAAACTTACGAGAAGAGTTCATCTTATTTGATCTTCATAAATAAATTAAAGGAAGATATTTGATGTTATCAGACATTTTCAAGTCAGTTGAAATTGCTGATTTTCTCTAAAGGCTTCAGAAAATAATATACAGGAGGGTTTGTTGCCCCACTTTTGTCTAATTATAGGGTAGAAAACAAACCTTTGAACATAGTATTCAAGCCTTTCTATCTTACAGAAAAATGCATTGCCTTTTCAGTGTCATCTTTGCTTCATTTCCTGAGGTACATGAAATTCCAAGATGGCCCTCAAGATTACTGGCCCCTACTGTGCACACATCGTCAGTCAGTCATTAATGTATGTTCTCTTGTGAAGTAATTTTGCAGATATGATTAAGATCCCAAATCAGCTAACCTTAAGATTATCCCTTCAGGTCTGATCTAACTCCAAGAGCCCTTTAAAAATATAGAGTTTTCTCTGGCTGGTCTAAAAAGAGGATGTCAGAGATTTGAAGCATGAGAGGAATTTGACACATAAGAAATTATCCATTGCATACTTTGAATATGGAAGGGCAATGTAACAAGGAAAAAGGCAACTTCTAGTAGCTAAGGGAGGTCTCTGTCTGACAGCCAAGGAGCAAACAGGTATCTCAGTCCTACAACCAAAAAGAACTGAATCCAGCCAACCACAAGAATGAGCTTGGAAGCAGATATCTCTTCAGAACCTCCAGATGAAAATTCAGTCCGACTGGCATTTTCATTTTAGCCTTATATAACCTGAGGAGAACGCAGCCACTGTGCCTCACTTTTGATCTATGGAAGTGTGATTAATAAATGTGTATCATTTTAAGCCATTCAATTTATGATGATTATTTACAGAGCAATGAAAAATTAATACAGTCTCTCATCCTACATTTGTTATGTTAAGCTCTAAACATTCCTTTTACATTCTCATGTCTTTGTTTCTGACTTGAAAACTACCTGTGATGTCCTTTCTTCTATCTCTTAAAGGTTGTTTTCTTTCCTGTTGTTTGGTTTTGTTTTTGACAATTACCCAAAGCTTATTTACAATTCTTTGTAAATCCTTTCTTGGAAATATGCCTTCCTCTTCTGAAAAAAAAAAAATCACCTTGTACCCTATATATGACACATATTATTCTGTCAAATTTTATGTTGCTGAGAACATTCTTTTTTCCATTTCTTTGTTTCCATAGCACCTCTAATAGTGTTGGGTATCTAGGAAAGAAATAAATGATATGGCTGAATTAAATTGTGAACTACAGTGACAAAAACTGTAACAAGTTAGACATGTTCCTTGAAGTGGAGGAGAGATTTGAACAGAAACTATCATACTGTTGACTCTAAAATAAAGAACTACTAATAGAGATTTAGGCTCACAGATTCTAATGATCAAAGCTTGCATCATTTAAATAATTATAATAGTAATAGTTATGTCATAATTGTATAACATTTTCTAGTTGGAGAAACATTATCATGTTTATTATTTTTTTGATTTTCCAAAAAAAATTCTAAAATATGGGAAGTTCACATTTAATAGGTGAGCACACAGACCTTTTTATAATATAAAGTTATACAGATAATTGTTCATGAAGCCTAGACTCTAAATAAGCATTGAGACTTAAACTTATTCTTCTTTAAAACATCATATACCTCTGTCAGGTTTTAGTCTTAAATGTTGGTTCTTAGTGTGCTCATGGCCGAAGAATGACCAGACACGCCAAAATAAGGCAAGCACAAAAACAAAGCTTACTGAGGAGAGAAAAATAGAATTAAAGGACAAGAGCAAGATACAGGTTTACAGAACATGATACGTATGCCACAGAGGATGATGGACTCATTGTCACAGCAAAGGGAGAGCAAAAGGAAGGATGCAAAAACAGGCTTGGTTATGGTCTGTGTTTTCTTGTATAGTGCCCAGATTGGAACCTCTCTAGTGGCTCAGATGTCACCATGGAACTACTTTGATTGGACAGTTGGGAGTCACATGACCTGGGCCTTAACTGTGCATGTGGTTGTTCTAGTTCAATTTCCGGACTCTATAGTACTTATGCAACTTGGCCCGTGGGCTAGAGAGTCCTCTGCATTCTTTTGCAGTTGGCGCACTAAGTTATTTATGATTGGCAGATTCTTAGGGTACTTCCTCCTCTCCAGGTATGACAGTCACTCAGGAGATTAGGGTGGGGCAGGTCCAAGATGAGGGCCACAGCACTCACTTTTATCCCTAGGAGACCCGGAATCCCTCGTTATCTACCTAACACCTCCTTTTATGGTACGTTTCTTCTAGAAAATAATTATATCTTAGGTACTCTACTAGCTTCCTATTGCTTCTGTAACAATTTACTATACATTTAGAGGCTTAAAACAACAAATTTATCTTACAATTCTGATATAGTCCTAAAAGTAAGGTGTCAGCAGCACTGTGCTCCTTGTGAAGGCACTAGTGGACAATCTGTTTCCTTGCTTTTTCCAGCTTTAAGCGACCATCTTCATTCCTTAGGTCATGACCTCTTCCTCCATCTTCAAAGCCAGCAGCAGCCTAGCATCTTTGAATCAATCTCTCACCTCTTTCTCTGTCTGTCTCTCTCTCTCTCTTTTTTTCCCCCCTCCTCACCTCTGCTTCTGTTATCACATCTCCTTCTCTGACTCTGACTCTCCTGCCTCCCTCTTTCATTTATAAGGTCCATTGTGATTACATACAGCTTAGTACATAATCCAAGAAAATGTTCCCTTTTTGTGCTTCTTAAGCTAATAACATCTTCCAAATCCCTTTTCCATATAAGGTAGCATATTTTCATGTTCTGGGGATTAGTACATGAATATTTTAGGGGAGCCATTATTCTGTCTACCATAGGTATCTGTGATTAGAACTATAAAATAGCTGATATCAATATGTTTTATATAGTATTAAGATTAGCAAACTTCTAAAAAGACAACTCTTTATTAAAACCAAGAAATTTAAACAGTACCATGCATTATAATTAAAAGAGGAAATATTCTAGAAAATTTTCTTTAATGAATGTACTTTATTCACTGGTATAATATAATACATGTTTCTAATAACAAATAACTTTTTAAAATTTTTCCATGATTATAAGAAACGGGGTTATATGCAGTATGCAAACGATGACTGTTATTTGGGTTTAATGTGAATTCTTTTTAGGCAGATATTCAATAAAAGAGGGCAGATTAGCACCAAAGTAAAAAATAAGGTGAAAACCATCATTCTCCCTTGCTTTATAACTTTATAAGTTTTTGATGGTGAAATGTCAATACTACTTTTTTTTCTTTATACTTACAATCCTATAATTTGAAATTTTTATACAATAGTTCTTTTGGAAACCATTCAAACTCACAGCCTGATTAAGCTATAAACAGCTTTTTTTTTTTTCATGAGGCCCTTTTAGAATTCATCTTTGGACTATTGTATTATTCTATTAGGAACAAGTCTGTTTTCAATAGACAGCAACAATGAAACAAGACTGGCTCCATCTCAGTTGGTTTTACAAAGAAAAGTATAGCAAAATTAACAGATATTTTTAAAAGACAAATTAATTACTTTATTAGCTGCTGAGAACATTTATTTATAATAAAAGTAGGCAAAAACATTATATACATTTTTAATAATTCTAAGTTTCTTACAACATACATCACATGAACCATTACTACAAAACAAACATATGAATCAAATTGACAAATTAACATAAACAAAATGAACATGAACATGAACAAAATATGATGTTGATTTTCTAAAACATAGACATCCTGAAAATGTCTTCTACATTCACAAATTCACTTGATACATACGTTACACATGAAAGATATTTATTGATAACGACACATTTATTCACACTTTAAACTGGTTCAATTTAAAATGTTTCTCGTATTTATTTTTTTAAGCAATAATACCCCTTGGTTAAACAGTATTTTTGAAAAAAAGTGTTCGTCTTGATTTACAACTTAAAGTTGCCTCTGGGTCAGTTAACTCAATCTCAAATGAGAACGGTACACAATCTACAGAATTCTACCTTTTAATTTTAGGATTTGAATAAGGAAAGAAAAGAAACTGATATTTATTGAGTGGTAAAGTGTATATGTGCTTTACAGAGGTGCTTTCTTCCCCATTTCATAAATAGAGAAAGGATTACTGGGTCATATGAACAGAAAATGATGGGGTCAAATTCTGACTTGAAACATTCCCAAACCCATGATTTTTCCGTTATGCCTTTATGAATACTGCTTTCCTATAGACTTGACACTAGCGATATAAGTTTATAGGAGAAACTAATGTTAACAACATATCACCATAGAAATAGAATGTAGACTTCAAGCAATTTTCTGGCTACATCTCCAATTTTAATTGGAACAATAATGTACTCAACTAAATACTAAAAATCCCAGCCTTCTAGAGATACCCCATGGTTTTTTTTGAGGACACAGTGGCAGTAAATAAAATCCCTTAAATATGTCTTGAGTTCCCAGGAGTCTTCTGAAAATCCCTATGAAAGCTGTACAGTTACTAGATGAGATATTTTTAACCTCAGGCATTATATGTTTTAGCCTAAATTTATTTCTAGACTGGACTATGCCAAGAGTCTATGCGATCCTTACAATTATTCAGGTCAAAAGGAATCCTCTGGAATGTAAAATGTTTATTAAGATGAAAAAAACCAATATAGTAGTTTTAATGCCACTGATTTTAAATAGACCATATTCCACTAAATCAGTGAATATGTATTTTTTCCCTGCCTTTTATTGCTTTTTCACCTTATTTCCCGCTTTTATTTCTGTATTCTCCTTCCTGGAAATTTGTTAGAGGGTCTTGAAACTATGTTTACCCATTTTGTTTTAGTTGAATACAAAATATTTGGATAAAATGGTGATTATATTAGAAAATATGGGAAAATGAATACATTTTTAATTTTTTAGGTGGAAGTCACATAACAAAATTTGCCATAATAAAGTGAACAATTTAGTACATTCACAACATTGTGCAACCA
>CAUYRT010022603.1:0-12232 GCA_963574885.1 Lepilemur ruficaudatus
GAGCAGCAGCGGATGGAAAAACTGGGGGACAAAATGGCAGCCTCGCCTCCTGCCTTGCCCTAGAAGGCAAATGGCTTTGGCAGTCCAGAAGGGTGCTTCTGTGAGCACAGAGGACATCAAAAGGCCTGGCCTAGTCCTCCAGGAGTTACCAGCTTGTAATGCCTCTAGGTTGGCTCTGCCCTTGGAGACCACCCAATACCACCCTCCCCTCTGGTGGATATAAAATTGCAGCCCCAGCACTCTAGCCCGGGCAACAGAGTGAGACTCTGTCTCGAAGGAAAAAAAAAAAAAATCGCAGCCCAGAGAGAGCTGACTTGCCTGAGGCCACAGAGCAAGAGGCTAGGAAGTCCTGGGACCCCAACACTGCTCGGCCACAAACACTCCTCTCCCAAACAGAGCCGGCAGTCCCAGCTGGTAGCTGTCCTCTAGCCATGGGCAATGACCTGAGCCTGGACTCAATTTCCACATCTGCCACGCTAGCTGAGTGACCTCAGGTGAGGCACAAGACCCTCAGTTTTCTGCCTGCAGGGGGCCGGGACGCGCAGGGGCAAGGCTCGGCTTTTTGGCCTTATGGTCCTTAGCAGGCTCAGGCCCTGGCCCCAGCACCCCTTCCTCCACCCTACCTGCAGCGAGAAGGGCTCGATCCCAGGGGCCAGGATCTTCACAGAAAAGCCCGTGTCCTGAATGACAATGACTTCCTGTCCAGTGGTCTCATCTCCCGGCTCAGCCTCATCCAGCCCATTTTCCCGAGGTGGCTCGGCTGCCTGCTCCTCCTTCTTCAGGCTCTCTGGGCAGTCCCCATTCAAGAGCATGACTGATGGTGGCTCTAGGGGTGGCAAAAAAAGGAGCTGAGTCAGGTGGGCCTAGTTGTTCAGTGCCCAGTGGAATGGTGACTGCAGCCCTCTCGAGCCCTGGTCCCAACCCAGATACCACAGTCCCACCCCACCCTTGGTACCTGCAGGCCACCTGCAAGGGGACTGTCTCCTCCTTTCCACCCGCTGCTCCTCAGCTCATCACAGCCTGGCATCACCTGAGCATGCTCCCAGACCACTCTCCCCAGGACCACTAATGCCACACCGAGGGCACAGCCCGGGGGTCTTCTCCAGCCCTAATACATCTGGCTTCTCAGCAGCACCCTATTCCATCACTCACCTCCTCCTCCTCCTCCCTGACCAGAGACACAATCATCCTTCCCTGTCCAGCTCCAGCCTCTTCCATCAGCCCTGAGCTGTAGTCTGAGCTGCTCAGGCCCCAGGCTCTCCCCAGTTTCACCTCCTCCCCCCCACCACAGGCTTCAAATACTCTCCTGCCTCTCAACTCATATGGCTAATCCTGGCCTGCAGCAAGCTTTTCAGACCGAGGAGACAGCCACCTCTCAGACATCAACCTGTGACTGTCCTTTAGGCACCACCAAAGACCCATCTTTCGGTCATGGAGTTTATCTTCCTCCACAAACTGGCTCCTGCTCTGTGAACCTCCCCCCACCCCCGCTATCTAGTCACACAACCTACATCTCCCAACTGACCCATGGGACCCGGCCTCCCCAGCCACAGCCCTGGTGCAGGCCTTTCTCCTGTTTCAAGAGTGCCACTTGGAACCCTTCTAATAAGCCCGCGGTTCACAAGATCAAGCTGCTTAGGACTCTGGGATCAACCTAAAGTCAACCTCAGCTCCTGCCTGCCGAGGTCTGGCTAAACCAAACCACTGGAAGCCTGAGAATGAGCCCACGTCACATCCTCCCTCCCACCTGTGCTTTTGTTCATGCTGACACCCCATTCACCCTTCAAGGCCTGGCTGCAATAAAGCCTCTTCTCAAAAGCCTGCCCAAATGACCCTGATGGCAGAATCACCTCCCATCTTTCCCAGAGCCACAGCCCCCTCCCAAGTAGGTGTTCTGTTGCATCTGGGGTGGCTGTCCAGACCCGCAGCTCCACCTTCTACCTTCGTCTTGCCCAGGCTCAACCAAAGGCATTAATGAATCAATTACTGTAAACCTGTAGCTAAGTCCAATATTTGTGGACAGCACCCAACTCAACATGCTGTGAGGAGAGGGGGGAGCAGGTGACAAACCTTCCACTTCTACATTGGCACTGGGGGAGCAAAGAATAGCCGCCCCCCCACCCTCAGGGATCCAAGGGCCTCCTCTCAGAACCCTCTAGCAAAACACGGGCCTGCCTGGATGCCCATTTGGCAAAAAGGGACCTTGGCCCCCAGGGTCTGCCCATAAACCAGACTGCCTGGCTTCGCTGCAGCTCAACTGCCCCAGCTGTGAGAAGGGTCTGGGTCCCCTTCCAGAGAGGACAGCTCACCCAGCTCTGTCCAGTTCATCCAGACCCCACCTCCCCTTCCTTACTACTGGCAGGAATGAGAGGATGCATTTCCCCAGGACTGTGTGGTCCCTATCCAGACCCACTAGAAATGTGGACAGGGGCCTCAGGGAAGGGATTGGCACAGTACAAAAAGGAATGCCAGACCAGCTGATCAACATAGTGAGACCCCATCTCTACAAAAAAGAGAAAAGTTAGCTATGCATGGTGGCACACCTATAGTCCCAGCTACCTGGGAGGCTGAGGCAGGAGGATCACTTGAGCCCAGGAGTTTGAGGTTGCAGTTGAGTTATCATGACCACCGCACTCTAACCCAGGCAACAAACAGCAAAATAAAAAGCCACACCAGGGGACAGGGAGAGAAGACACTCCCCCTTCTCTGTCTCCCTACAACTTAGTGATAAATAGGACCTCCAGAAGCTCAGATATAGCCTCCCCCTACCCCAAATACAAGGGTGTCTGAGGCCCAGAAAGGTTCAGAGCCTGGCCCAAGGTCACCAAGTCAGAATGGACCCGATTCCCTTCCCTTGCGCAGCCCACACCCCCGTGCCACCGCACTGCCCTCAATCCTCATCACTATGGACCTTCAATAACTGTGTCGGTCATCGCCCCTCCACCCCCACCACACTCTCTCCAAACCTGCCGTGAAACTCCCAAGAGCCACAGGGAGCAGGAGTACCTCTCCTTCCCCAGACCAACAGTGCCTGGTAGGGCACCCCCAGCCCCTAGCAAGTGAGCAGCCCCGCCCCAAAGTGCTAAGTGCCTGACTCCAGTGACAGAGCAGAGATAGGAGAGGCAGTGGGTTGGTCAGCTTTCAAAAAGCAGCAAGAGGAATAGCAGACAGAAGGAAAAACTTCCCCCACTGGGCCCCTGAGAAAGGGTTTGCTGGCTGGCAGCCCCCAGAATGAGGGGAGAAGCAGGAAGGGCCCCCACCCAATATGAAGCAACAGTTTTGAGCTCTGAGATCTCAGCAGTGGGGAGTCAGAGACCTGGACCTAGACAGGAGCCTGTGCTCCTTGGCGTGTCTGGATTGGGGAGGACGTGGAGGGAGGGAAGACAAGGTAAGGTGGCCACAGCTCCCAGTCTGCCTTCCCCAGCAGGGAGCCTACCAGTCCTGGGGGTACCTATTCCCTGATTAGATTTCAAAGGAATGTGGCTGTTCCCCAGGGGCTTCCTCTCCCCAAGACAGCAGTCCTGCTCCTGCTCCCTCCTCCAAGGAACCCAGAAGGTCTCAGCACCACTGGGTGAAGGCCAAGTGACCTCCCCAGCAAGAGGCTGGCCAGCTGGTTCACATGGCCCCCAATGCCCACCTGGTGCCGTCGACGGCTGCCCTCTCCTCGGCTCTGGGGTCTCGGCACTGCCATGGCAGCAAGGCAGCCAGCTCTCCGGCTCAGGCCCAGCACCACCTGTGTCCCTCATTCCAGCCTCTGCCGCTACCCTTGCCCTAATGCAGCTGGTCGGCCCAGGGCTGGAGCTCCGGCTGGCTTCGGGTTTCAGCGGGGCCAGGCCTGCCGGGGCAGCCTCGGGAAGGGCACACTCCCCCTGCCTCGAATCCTGCTCAAGGTCGGCCAGAAGGACGGCTGTGGGCCAGGAGGCCCCAGTGGCTCCAGGACCCCAGGAGAAGCTGCTATCAGCACTCAGGCCCACCTCCCTATACCCCCCAGAAAGGGGGTCACAGCTGGCAAAGCTGCTAGGCAGGCAGGAGAACCCGTCATTTGGGGTACCTGGACCCCTCAAGATGGAGGGCCTAGGAGACTGGCTGGCAGGGGAAGGGCACAGCAAGGGTGTCCTCTCCTCAGCTCCAGACCCAGTGGGGGTGGGCAGAACCGCTTCAGCCAGCTGCCGGCAACAGCTGGCACAGACCCGGGCCCAGGCCATGAGGTGGCCGCCCGTCTACCAGTCCCAGACACTGAGCACCCTGCCTTCCTCCTGGGTCAAGTGGCTGGCTGGGGCCTCTGGCTTCTGTTGCCCCCTGCAGGTGACCTGGCAGCTATCCCCTCCCTGAGAGTCACTGGGTCTGGTGGGAGGGGGTTGGGCCCCCAGTTTCCCAGAGGACAACTGCACCCGTGCCCCAGGCCTCCAAGCTCCACCAAGAAGCTGGCAGGCTCCAGCTTCCCTTCCCAGCAGCCCTTGCACTGCCAGGAGAAAACCAAGTCTCTCCCCAGGGAGAACAGAACTGGCAGCAAGAGGCTGAAGGCCACTCGGCTGGGGAGAAGAACATGCCCAGCCACGCCAGGGCGCCTTCCCAGGGCCTCCGACTTGTTGCCAGGGCCCAGTCGGGACTGTTCCGGCATCCATACTAACCAGGGTGGGGGCGAGAGGCAGGCTTTCACTCCAGGTCCCCTCCCCTCCAGTTCTAAAGACACGGCAGCCCTGACTGTCTGGCACTGAACAGACACTCAGCCTCTCCATGGCCTTCGTGAAGCATTCTGGGGTTCACACAGTGACCAGAGGGTAAGAAGGGCCAGGCCCAGGCAGAGCCCCTCCCCACCCACACCCGAACCCTCTGGAGACAGAGGCGGGGCAGGGCAGCCTGGCAATGACCCCAGGCAGGGGAGTGTTGACAGCCCCACTGTCCCGGTAACCACAGAGCCATTGCTACCTCCAGGGCCAGCCCATGGCAGGTCCCTACATCTGTTGGACCATCCTATCTCACTTGACGAAACCAAGGCTCCAGAAGGCTGGAGCAAGCTGCCCCAGGTCGCAGAGGCAGCAAAGCCAGGTGTATAGCTTCTCAGCCTTTTGGCTATGATCAAGTGAAGAAAAACCTGGTGTGTCAGATGCCTTAGAGTGCTGCTCCCACCCCTGGGATCCGCTGGGCCAGGCTGCCCACCAGGTAAGCAGCATCTCCTTCCTCCGCTAGGCCTCAAGACTCTACCTCCAGTCACAGGATGCCCTGAGCCTCTATACCCCTGGGCCAGCACCCCTCCTCCCATATCCTAGAGGGCACCTCTGAGGATCTGGGCTCTGGGGAAAAGGAAAAAAAAGGAGGTGCTCTGTAGAACAGGCAAGAGTTGCCCAAACAGTACTTTGCACGCATGCAAGCTCACACACACCCACCCAAGTTTTAATTGGACAGATTAAAGAGATAAAGAGCACCCTTGTCCTGGCCTGGGAGCACAGAGATCCCACAGGCAGCACACAGGAGTTAGAAAACTTAGGCCACCCCAGTTGGCCTCTGTGTGCCTCCGCAGCCTAGCGTGGTCTCACTCAGGAGACTGTGCCAGAGCCAGGCCACACCTCAGCCAAGGCCTCAGCAGGTGAGGCTCCAGCAGGAAGTAAGGCCGCGAAAGGCACCACCCCATCCCAGGAACCCAGGGCTTCAAGGACAGCAGGAGGGGGTAGGCAGGCAGCCTACTGAAGACCCTGAGGAAGTGGGCATTTGTTTGCCTCTTTCCTGTCCTACCCAGGCCAAAAGCAGGTCTTCAGGGTGTGAGGACCCTGAGTTCCTCAAGCTGCTCTGCCCAGAAGCCTACCCAAGAGAGGAGCTTTAGGATCCTGTTGGGGAGCTCCAGTAAGCCCCTAAACTCCTCCCCAGTTTGCCAGCCCCTTCTCCTCCCCCTCTGGGCCTCAACTCCAGGCAGCCCTCCCCTAGGCAAAAGGAACTTGACATGCCACTGTGAACTTGAAAAACCTGCCGGTTCTCTTAACCCCTAAAAGCTGCTTTAGTCCCAAGAAGGTAACTGACCCTTGTCCCCCATCCCCAAAAGCCTCAATCACTTCTTCCTTAAGGGGACTGGAGAGCCTTCAAGATCTGGGGGCTCAGGTCAGGGGCCTCACTTCTGATGCTCAAGTGGGAGCCTGCTGGGGGCCTTCATTAAAGCTACTTCCTTCTTTTAACAGATCTGGCTGGCTGTAATATAAGTCCTAGCTATCTATACTGGCTTCCTGGGGGTGTAAGAGCCAATGTTCTACCCACTAGTACACTCCCAGTTTCCCTCAAATGAACAGTTGTGCCCTTTCCCTGACCCAGCTCACCCCAAACAGAGCCCCTCAGCACATAACTGGAAAGGGGCTTCACTGATGCCCTCACAGAAATCCTCCAGCAGAAGCTCCTCTCCTGCTTACCGGCGCTCTCAGCATATAATCCAAACCAACGTGCCTGCCCCAGCTTCCTCTCTGCCACGCCAGGGTAGCCTTGGCTTGCTGGCCATGAGCTGGAAATCCAAATGCTTCCCTTAACAACAAAATCACTGTGTGACCTTGGGCAAGTCGCTTCAACTCTTCAGGTCTCTTGGCGAGAGAGGAGGTTGCCTGCCCCAACCTCCTCTTATCTCGCCTGCCCCACTGATTCAGACCCACAGCAGGACAGAGCCTGACAGCTTGGGGCTATCGGCATTTGCTGTTCTGCCCAAACCTTGGCCTTGTCTAGGCAATGAGCAAAGCTGCCACAGAACCTGTCCCTCACCCCAGGGTAACTGCTGTGATGGGGGCAGTCCCCATCCTGACTCCCAACTCAGCTGGGAAGGAAGATGATGATGAGCTAGGATGACAAATCCCCACTGAGGGGAGCGGAGAGGAGTGGCAGATAGGAGTAGTTCTACACTGCACTGCCACTGCCACCCCAGGCAGAGAGGGCCACAGTCCAGCCATCAGCTCTGAGGAAGATTTGGGGAGATGACAACTGAGGGTCTGGTCTGGGAAGGGGCTTCCAGCTCCAAGACTGGAGTCTGAGACATGACGGAGGAGGAGGGCACAGAGAGAACAGAGGGACCTGGGAGAAATGGAGGGAAGTAGGCCCCACCCAACACAAGCTGCAGCCACTCCCAAGGCCACACCACACAGCCCCCATGGGGGAGAGCTGGGAGCTCCACTCCATACTGCCGACCTTTGCCTTAAAATCAGCAACTCTGGTCTGACCCACTTTTCGCAATAAGGCAGGTTAATGATCAAGTTCTGGCACAAACACCTCCCCCTGCCAAGGAGCTTGGCTTTGCCCCCCTGCACAGACAGACCACCGCGGCCCTCCCTTCCCAGGTCAGCAGACCAGGGCAACATCTAAGAGGGCAGAGATCACAGCCTGAAGACGTGGGGTTACATCCTTGCCTCTGGGAATGAACCAGAGAAGCCCCCTCGCAACACACACCCCCACCTCGTGCTCTTCCCAGAGACCAAGCCTGGGAAGCCTCTAGCTGAGCCTCACTCTCGGGGCTGGAGCCCCGCGCACAGGGAGCGCCTGGGATCCTGTCGCTGAGGGGGGGCCTGAGGAAGGATGTCCCCCAAGTGCCAAAGTGACCCCAGCTCTGAGGGCTCCCCAAGCCAGGGCGCGGAGGGGGTGGGGCTGCTGATTCTATCCGTCTGCAGCGGCTGCGCACCCCGAAACCGCGTGTGCGCGCACGTGCCCCCACGAAAAGGCGCGCGTGTGCCCGCCGCAGCTGCCCTCTCCGGGACCCCACGTGCGAAGCCCGGGCCGCAACCGGGGGCGACAGTGAAGGTGACCTTCAGGGCGGGGGCGGCCCGGCGGAGGGCCCAGCGAGATGCAACCGGCCCAGCGCAGAGGAAAGGCGACGGTCCCCGGGGAGTCCCGAACCCGCCCGTCCGGCCTGCTCCAGCCACCCCACCCCCTGCCGGCCCACTGGCCCCGGCCCCGCTTACCGGCCGCGTCCGGCCGCCCCTTGCCACCGGCCTGCGAGCCGTGCTCCCGGGCGCTGTCGGCCGGGGCGGCCGCTGGCAACTCGTCCGTCTTGATGACCATGGTGGCGGGAGCGGGCGTCCAGCTCGGCTGTCCGCGCCGCCCGCCGCGCCACTAACCCAAGTGCCCTGCGCGCCGCGGCCGCTGCGGGAAGGACGGAGTCACCGGCCCACGTGGTGCGCGCTATAGCCTTTGACCCCACCGCCGCTCCCCTGCCCCGCCCTCGCGCCCGGCCCGGCCCACGGAGGCCCGCGAGGGACAAAATGTGCCGCGCTTCCTTACCCGTCCATCGACGTGCTGACTTTCCTAAACGCCTTAAAGGCAACGTACTCTGTCTCAAGGGAGAGAAAGGCGTCGGCCCCCTGGAGGGGCGGGGCTTCGGGGAGACTCCCTGCTGTTCGCTGCCGTCGGGCGGGCGCTGTGACCTTGGGTGGAGACTCAACTGAGGCCTGCCATTGCTGACGCTCCCCTCCCCCAACGGCCCTGTGTTTCCTATTGCAGATACACCAAAAGAACACAGTCTCTAATCTGCATTGTTAGCGTGGCCCTCAGGGCACTCCTCACCCAGCGGGTGGTTTCCGTCCCAATGGATGGGGCTGGAGTGTGTCTGGATCATTGAGGAGGGGGTGGAGGGCAGCCTAGGGCAAAGTGGTCATCTGAGGCGGCGGGGTGGGGGATGGCTCTTGGGGATAAAATGTCAGAAGTGGACCCAACAAACTTTGTCCTGAGCCACAGCGGGCTCGTCCTTAGTAGGGTCCTCATTTCCAGGCTGGTATCCTCATTTTGCAGTGGAAGAAGCTGAGATCGAGGTTATACGAACAACAAGATGTAGAGCTGGGTCTGACTAAATCCACAGCCAGGACACTTTACAGTAGTAATTCATATTTTCCAGTTGTTTGGGGCTTGCTGGGGACTGAGGAGTGAGGTCAGAGAGTGCTGCAGAGATGACATTTTAACCAGGTCTTGCCAGTGAGTTGAAGTTCTCCAGGCAGAGAGTGTGGTGTAGAGGCCCTTGAAGCACTTAAGGCAGATTCCTGACATTTGCCAGGATTGAATGGGAATTGGGAAGCTGAAGCTGCAGAGGTGGGCTGGGAGGACCCTACCTTACCTTAGGGCCTTGTGTAAATTGCAAAGGAAAGTAGAACTTGTCCTGGAGTGCAGGTGGTGAGGAAAGCCAGTGAAAGGCTGTCAGCATTTAAGCAGGAGGAAGGGAGGTGAGAAGTGATAAGATTCATCTCTCAAAATGACCCCCCTAGCTGCTGTACAGTGTGGGTAAGGGGACTGAGCTGGACTAGGGGAGATGAGTTATGACTCTTGCACAGGAAGGCTGGAGATAAGAACAAGACCTGAATACTGAATGTATGTGGAAAGCAGGCAGGCAGCGGGACACATGAACCTACCACTGAATTGGATTGGAAACCTGCGACCTTTACCTTGTGTCTTCCTGTGATCTTGAGCAAATCACTTGACTTTCACCCCACTGAATCTCAAGTGCATCTTGTCAGTTAAAAATACCCATCTCTTTGGCTTCACCTAGCTGTTGGGAGGGGATAATGGTCATCAAAGCACTTCAGAAAGTGTAAAACACTCACTCAGCTGTGATTCACGCAGTCTTTCAAGCACAGATTGCAAGAGCTCAGTGCTGCAGGAAGATCAGAGATGAACTAGGCCCAGTCCCTGCCTGGAGAAGTTTCAATCTGGTGGACGAAGTGAGATGTGCACAGCAACTTCATGTCCATGGCTGCAAAATAAGGGCCTTAAACAAGGTTCTGAGCGTTCAGTGGAGGCAGTCGGGGAGGCCTTCTGGGAAGAGGCTGCTCTAAACTGAGTTTTGAAAGATGAGAAAGTTTGTTTGTTTGTGTTTTTGAGACAGAGTCTCACTCTGTTGCCCAGGCTAGAGTGCCATGGCATCAGCCTCGCTCACAGCAACCTCAAACTCCTGGGCTCAGGCGATCCTCCTGCCTCAGCCTCCCGAGTAGCTGGGACTACAGGCATGCACCACCATGCCCGGCTAATTTTTTCTATATATTTTTAGTTGTCCAATTAATTTCTTTCTATTTTTGGTAGAGACAGGTCTTGGTCTTGCTCAGACTGGTTTCGAACTCCTGACCTTGAGCGATCCTCCTGCCTCAGCCTCCCAGAGTGCTAGGATTACAGGCGTGAGCCACCGCACCCCACCTGTTTGTTTGTTTTTAAGAGACACGATCTCAGCCAGGCAAGGTGGCTCACACCTGTAATCCTAGCACTCTGGGAGGCCTAGGTGGGAGGATCCCTTGAGCTCAGGAGTTTGAGACCAGCCTGAGCAAGAGTGAGACCCCATCTCTACTAAAAACAGAAAAATTAGCCAGGGGTCGGCATGTGCCTGTAGTCCCAGCTACTTGAGAGTCTGAAGCAGGAGGATCCCTTAAGCCCAGGAGTTTGAGGTTGCAGTGAGCTCTGATGACGCCACTGCACTCTACCCGGTCCAATGTGAGACTCTGTCTTCCAAAAACAAAAAAGAGACAAGAACTCTCTCTGTCTCCCAGGCTGACTGCACTGGTTCAGTCATAGCTCACTGCAGTGTCTAACTGCTGGGCTCAGTTTTAACATGGAAGCAGGGAGTGGGTGGGGAAGGCAGCAAGCCTATGGTTGGTGAAACAGACACATGATTTTTTAGCATCATCCTGACCACCTTCTTTATAGTCTGATGGTCTGACCTCCAGTCACGTACTAAGCAGACCAATTTTTGCTTTCCCACTACCTGCATCAAGCTCTTTTCATCATAGTCTTAACAGCAGCTACTCCCACTTTCTCCAACTGTTTCCACCATTGCCTATAACATTGGCTATGGTTAAGGTCACTATGTAGTTTATCATCCAAACCAGGACACTTTTGAGAGCGAAAGTAGACACTATTAACAATGAAACTGAGACAACAGGCATAAACTGAGACTGTCTTGCCCAGACTGAGATGTTTGGGTGTTGGGTGACGAGTCCAGTAGCTGCGCCGGGGAACTAGAAGGCAAGGGCCATATCTTATTGACCTTGGTATCCCCAGCGTCTTCCCAGAGCCTGATGCATAGTTGGTGCTTAATGCACATGTGTTGATTGGATAGTCCAGGAGTTGGGAGCCAAGCAGTCCTTTTGAGGGCTCCACAGGGTGCTGGAGGGGAGCACGTCTCACCCTCACCATTGTTTATAATATCTGAGCTCTCCCTGCAGATATTCCCTTTGTGTGCCATATGCTTCCACCTTTGTATCCAGAACTTCAGACCATTTCCATAATCCCTGGCTGAGACTATCAGCTTGCGCCCACACAGCATATCCATCAGAGGCACCTCTGCCTATCCTCCTCCCGGTCAGTGTCTGAGTGCCTACTGCTCAGCACCAGGACTGCTGACCACTCTGTCCATGGGCCCAGTCTGGTCCCAGCAGCCTTAGAATCTGCAACTTCCCTTCAGTGGATCCTTTCCCTAGAAGGCTCCTGTAGCACAGCGCCCACCTCCAGGGTTGCCTGAGTGGCACTCCTGAGCACCTCAGCTTCCTCATCTTTAGAGTTCCTGTATAAAGATACTCAGTAAGTAGGAAGGGAAGTTTCTCTAGGCTGAGACCTAGCCTGCATAATTAGCCTGCTTAAAGCCTCCCACCTCCCTAATTATTGTTATGATGAATACACCCACTCAGCTGGGCATTCCTACTCCTCCCTCCTTTTTAGAGTTCTCCAGGGGACTGGAGAGGTGGGACAGGACCCAAGACCCTGGGACTGCAGGAGGGAGTCCCTTTCTTCCCTGGCCTGACTCTGGAACCCATAGATAAGAAATGCTCCACCTCCCTCAACCCAAACCTGTGTGGGCAGAAGTGTCAGGAAGGGATAACAGACAGCGAGATGCCCCAGGCAGGCCTCAGTCTCCCCTGTGTGTAAAACGAGGAGTTTGCATAGATGGTCTCCAAGTTATCTGATGCTGACATTCCACATCTCCTCTCCCAAATGTGACTCAGGGCTGGGTTCAGTCAAGTATCCCCAGGGGTCTGTGTGGGGGACCCTAAGGCCAATCCCTTCTTTCTCTTCTCCTTCTTTCTTTCTTTCTTTCCTTCTTTCTTTCTTTCTTTTCTTTTTTTTTTTTTTTGAGATGGGGTCTCCCTCTGTTGCCTGAGCTAGAATGCAGTGGTGTCATTATAGCTCACTGCAACCTTGAACTCCTGGGCCCAAGCCATCCTCTCACCTCAGCCTCCCAAAGTACTAGAATTACAGGCCACGAGCCACCACACCCAGCCTACCTTTTCTCAAATTGTAT
>CAUYRT010022604.1:0-26928 GCA_963574885.1 Lepilemur ruficaudatus
GCTAATAACAATTGGCTGGTGAGTACATGTGGTGCCTGTCCACCCATTCTTGGGATACTTCACTTAGTAGAACGGGTTTCAGCTCCATCCAGGAAAATACAAGAGGTGCTATATCACCATTGTTCTACTAAGTGAAGTATCCCAAGAATGGATGGACAGGCACCACATGTACTCACCAGCCAATTGGTATTAGCTGATCAACACCTAAGTGGACACACAGGAACAACATTTATCGGGTGTAGGGCAGATGGGAGGAGGGGATGGGTATATACATACATAATGAGTGCGATGTGCACCATCTGGGGGATGGTCAGGCTTGAGGCTCCGACTAGAGGGGGGAGGGGGCAAGGGCAATGTATGTAACCTTAACATTTGTACCCCCATAATATGCTGGAATTAAAAAAAAAACATAGAGATTTGGAAAGCAATAAAACAGGTTTTGGTGAGGGAGAAGGGAAGAGGCTTGACTAGCTAGCAAGGGTGGTCTTGTTATGTAAATGAAACCTTACATTAGGTCGGTACAAAAGTAATTGTAGCTCTGGACCTTGAATTTTAAATCATCATAACTAGGCTCAAACACATTTTTATTAATCAAAATAGGAACCATTACAATCAACACATTTTTGCCAATGAGAAATAAGTTTGTTTATTCCTGTGGCATAAAAATCCATGCTTCAGAATTTGACAAACTCTTGGAAAGCATTTTCTGCATCCTGCTGCTTGTGGAAGTGTTTTCCCTGCTAAAAGTTGTTGAGATGTATAAAGAAGTGGTAGATGGTTGGTAAGAGGACAGGTAAATATGGTGAATGAGGCAAAACTTCATAGCCAAATTCGTTCAACTTTTTCAGTGTTGGTTGTACGACTGTGGTCGGGCATTGTCATGGAGAAGAATTGGGCCCCTTCTGCTGACCAGTACCCACTGCAGGCAATGCAGTTTTCAGTGCATCTCATTGATTTGCTGAGCTCACTTCTCAGATCTAATGGTTTCACCAGGATTCAGGAAGCTGTAGTAGATCAGACTGGCAGCAGACCACCAAATACCGACAATGACTTTTCTTTTTTCGTGCAGGTTTGGCTTTGGGAAGTGCCTTGGAGCCTCTTCTTCGTCCAACCACTGAGCTGGTCCATTGCCTGCTGTCATGTAAAATCCACTTTTCATTGCACATCACAATGTAATGGAGAAATGGTTCATTGTTGTTGTGTACAATAAGAGAAGATGGCACTTCAAAATGATGATTTTTTTTTGATTTTTGGTCAGCTCATGAGGCACCCACTTATTGAACTTTTTTGCCTTTCCAATTTGCTTCAAATGCCAAATGACCATAGAATGGTCACTGTTGAATTCTTAGGCAAATTCTTGTGTGGTTGTAAGAGGATCAGCTTTGATGATTGCTCTCAATTGGTCGTTGTCAGCTTCCGATGGCTGGCCACTGTGTTCATCTCCAAGGCTCTCATCTCCTTTGCTAAACTTCTTGAACCACCACTGTACTTTATGTTCATTAGCAGTTCCTGGATCAAATGCGTTGTTGATGTTACAAGTTGTCTCTGCTGCTTTATAACCTATTTTGAACTTGAATAAGAAAATCACTTGAATTTGTTTTTTGTCTTACATCATTTCTATAGTCTAAAATAAATACCAAAGAAACAGCAAGTAATAAGTCATTAGCAAAAAAAATAAATAAAATGAGAGATGTTCATTAAAATGATGCATAACATAACCGCATTTATGAATGTATTCCAATATCAAACAGCAAATTTCCACAACGCTAAAATAGCAATTACGTTTGCACCAACCCAATAGGTAGCACCCCTCAGAAAGAATAGACCACAGATATTTCTTTTGAAGCCTTTAAACATGTCAGACTCTCAGTTAATCTTTCCTGATCAGGTTAGAACAGACCCAGCTATATTAATGCAGATTCTCTGCAGAGGTAAATTTCCCCCTGCAAAAGACAACCTTGCAGTGTTACTTTTACCATGTGATTCATGGCAGCCATCTCAAAATATGTCAAAGAAATATATTTTAGGGTAAAATATTTCTAATTTCCTTCAGTGTGATAAAGTCAATCCAAGATCAAAACAAACAAACAAATAAAACACCCTGCAGAATCCAGTGCAAATTTCTAACCAACAGAAGCCTGGTCTGAATTAAGGGAAGGGACAGTTTTACTGTAAAGGCCAGAAAATAAATAATTTAGGCTTTATAACCGTATAAAAATGTTAAAACCATTCCTGTTTCTTGGGTTGTACTGAAACTAACTGTAGACCAGATTTGATCCATGGTCATCATTGGCTGACCCATGGTCTATAAAAACGTTTGTTGTTTTCAGACACTAAATTTTGGGGTGGTTTGCTTTGCAGTAGAACCCAGCTGATATGCTATCAGATACTTCTGTTATTTTAAACAAATCGTCTTTTTCCTCAAAACCCTCTTTTGCAACCCCAATTGCCTTGACTTAGATTGCAACTTTCAAACAACACAGTTCATGCAGGAAGAAGCCAATATCCCCCAGAAACAATCTGAAACATCAAGAGTGTTGTCCCTCAGGAATTTTTGTTAGGAAGAGTTCACATATCCCCTAAACAAAAGCCCTTTCTTTGAACCTTGAGAATCTTGCACATTCAGAAAGAAAACCATTCTTTGCATGATTTCTTGGCACTTAATGTAGCTTACTTTTGTTCTAAATGTGATTCTTTACAACATATGCTTGCTCTGATGGAAGAAATTAGCAAAGGATTATTGCTTTCCCTAAGTCAATTAGGCTGAAAAGAAATGAGTTGTTTTTCTTTTGCTGTCATTCCAGCTTTATTTCTAAGACAACATGGGCAGGGATTGGATTATTTTAATGAAAAAATTACTGCAACATTTCCTACCTTAGGTACTACTCATACGTCGGTTCAATCCTATTGGAACTGAAACTGAATGTATATTCTGATAGAAAATCAGGAAAACTTACTAAACAAAACAAAGACTTGTGTAATGAAGTAATGATTTGTGTATGTGTACAAAAGGTATTAGTTTTATTATTTTAAATTTTAATTCCTATATTCTGATTACTTATGAAAGCCTTCTATGGGAAGGAACTAACATGAAGTCAGCAGGCAAAGAAATCAGGAAAATATAGTTGGAGGGTCCTTTTTTTATTTCAAAGTGTTATGTGGGTACAAATACTTTTGGTTACATGGATCACTTTTATAATGCTTGAGTCAATGCCTGTCACCCAGATAGTGTTCACTGTACCCGCTAACTATGTTATCATCCATCCCCTCCACCTCCCTCCCCCCTGCTTTATTCCTATTGAGTTTTACTTCCCTATATGCACATATGTGTTCATTGGCTAGTTCCAACTTAATAGTGAGTACCTGTGGTGTCTGTTTTTCCATTCTGTTGCTACTTCACTCAGGATAATGCGCTCCAGTTTCATCCAAAATGTTGCAAAAGGCATTAAGTCATCTTTCTTCATGGCTGAGTAGTATTCTGTGGTATGTTAATTTTAACAAAAATTAACATATTTTGTTAGTTAACTCATGAATTGATGGACACAGGTTAATTTCACGTCTTTGCTTCAGTGAACATTTAAGGGCAAGTGTCATTTTTGATAAAATGACTTGTTTTCCTTTGGGTAAATACCCAGTAGTGGGATTGCTGGATCAAATGGTAAATCTACTTTTAATTCTTTGAGGTATCTCCATACTACTTTCCATAGAGTTTATACTAATTTGCAGTCCCACCAACAGTGTAGAAGCATTCCTTTCTTTTTGCATCCAAGCCAGGAACTATGATTTTTGGACTTTTTAATAACAGCCATTCTTACAGGGGTAAGGTGATATCCAATTGTGGTTTTAATTTGCATTTCCCTGATAATTAGTGACATTGAGCATTCTTTCATATGTTTATTGGCCATTTATCATCTTCTTTGAAAAGCTTTTGTTCATGTCTTTTGCCTGCTTTTTGATGGGGCTGTTTAATTTTTTCTTGCTAATTTGCTTGAGTTCTTGGTAGATTCTGGTCATTAACCCTTTATCATATATATAGCTTGTGATTATTTTCTCCCATTCTGTATGTTGTCTATTTGCTCTGTTGATTATTTCCTTGGCTGTGCAGAAGCTTTTTAATTTAATCAAGTTCCATTTACTCATTTTTGTTATTGCTGCTATAGCCTTTGGGGTCTTCTTCATTAATTCTTTGTCTAGGACGCTATCTAGAAGAATTTTACAACATTTTCTTCTAGAATTCTTATGGTTTCATGCCTCAAAGTTAAGTCTTTTATCCATTTTGAATTAAATTTTGTGAGTGGTGAGAGATATGGATCCTGTTTCATTCTTCTGCATGTGACTATCCAGTTTTCCCAGCACCATTTATTGAATAGGGATTCGTTTCCCCAGTGCACACTGTTGTCTGCTTTGTCGAAGATCAACTGGCTGTATGTGGATGGCTTTATATCTGGGTTTTCTTTCCATTCTGTTGATCTGTATCTCTATTAATATTTTTGAGCCAATACCATGCTGTTTTGGTTACTATACCCTTGTGGTATACTTTGAAGTCTGTTAATGTGATGCTTCCTGATTTGTTCCTTTTGCTTAAGATTGCTTTCAGGCTCTTTTCTGGTTCCACATGAAGGATAGAATTATTTTTTCTAGATATGTAAAATATGACATTGGTATTTTGAAGGGGATTGCATTGGATCTGTAAATCACTTTGGATAGTATGGAAATTTTAACAATGTTGATTTTACCAATCCATTAGCAAGATATGTTTTCCCATTTGCTTGTATCATCTATGATTTCTTTCCTCAGTGTTTTGTAGTTCTTTTTGCAGAGATCTTTCATTTTCTTGGTTAAGTATATTCCTAGGTATTTTATTTTCCTTGTAGCTACTGTGAATAGTACTGAGTCTTTGATTTGACTCTCAGCTTGACTATTATTGGTGTATAGGAATGCTATTGAATTGTGTACATTGATTTTATACCCTGAGACTTTGCTGAATTTATTTATTAATTCCAGGAGTATCTTCATGGAACATTTGAGGTTTTCTCAATATCAGAGCATATCATCAGAAAAAAAGATATAATTTGACCTCCTTTTTCCTGATTTCGATTTCTTTCACTTGCCTGATTTTTCTGGCTAGGACTTCCCACACTATATTAAATGAAAATGGTGACAAGAGACACCCTTGTCTTGTTTCAGTTCTTAGTGGGAATGCCTTCAGCTTTTCCCCATTCAGTATGATGTTGGCTGTGCCTTTATCATGTGTAGCTTTTATAATTTTGAAATATGTTCCTTCTATGTCTATGCTCTTGAGTGTTTTTATCATGAAAAGGGTGAATGGTTGAATGGTTTTTCTGCATCTATTGAGATAGTGATATAATTTTTTTTTTTTTTGCTTCTTTTTATGTGGTGAATCCCATTTATTGATTTACATATGTTGAACCATCTTTGCATCCCTGGGATGAAGTCTGCTTGGTCCTGGTGGATTATTGTTATTTTTTTTATGTGCTGTTGAATTTGTTTTGCTAGTATTTTATTGAGGGTTTTTGCATCCATATTCATAAAGGATATTGGTCCGTAGTTTTCTTTTTTTGTAGTACCCATTTCTGGTTTTTGTATCAAAATGATACTGGCTTCACAGAATGAGTTAGGGAGTATTCCCTGTTTCGTGATGTTATGGAATAATTTCTGTAGTATGGGTATCAACTCATTTTTGTATTTCTAATAAAATTGCCCTGTCAATCCATCTGGTCTGGGTTTCTTTTTTGTTGTTTGAAGATGATTTACTGCTGCTTCAATATCGTTGCTTGTTATTGGTTTGCTTGTGTATTCTAATTCCTCCTGATTGGGTCTTGAGAGGTTGTGTGATTTCAGGACTTTGCCGGTTTTCTCTCTGTTTTCAAGTTTATGGACATAAGGATTTTCATAGTATTCATGGATGATGTTTTGTATCTCTGTGGTTTCAGTTGTAATATCTCCTTTTTCATTTCTGACTGAGCTTATTAGGGTACTTTCTTTTCTATTCCTGCTTAATCTAGCAAGAGGTATATCAATTTTGTTTATCTTTTCAAAGAACCAACTTTTTGTTTCATTAATCTCCCGTATTATTTTCTTGTTTCTGATTTCATTTAGTTCTGCTCTGACCTTTGTAATTTTTTTTTTTTTTTTGCTGGATTTAGATTTGGTTTGCTCTTCCTTTTCTTGTTCCTTGAGATGTGTCATTAGATTGTTAATTTGTAATCTTTCTGCCTCTTTGTTGGAGGTATTTAAAGCTATGAATTTTCCCTTTAGGACTATTTTTGCTGATTCCCAGAGATTTTGATAACTTGTGTTTTCTTTGTCATTCATTTTGAGAAATCTTTTGATTTCATCTTAATTTCATCATTGATCCAATAATCGTTCAGTAGGAGATTGTTTAATTTCTATGATTGCAAAATTGGGTGTTTCTCTTGCAGTTGATTTCTAGCTTTATTCTACTGAGATCTGAGAAGACATGTGGTATGATTTCTATTTTTTTGAATTTGTTGAGCCATTATTTGTGGCCTAAAATATGATCCCTCTTGGAAAATGTTCCATGTGCTTATTAGAAGAATGTATAATTGGCAGTTTTTAGATAAAATGTTCTGTAATGTCTGTCAGGCCCATTTTTTTCTAGAGTCCCCTTTAAGTCCAGTGTTAATCTATTTTTGACTTGGATGATCTGTCCAGTTCTTTCAGTGGAGCATTGAGGTCTCCAGAAATTATGATGCTGTAGTTCATCTTTTTGCTTAGCTCTAGTAGGGTTTGCACTATGGCTCTAGGCACTCCTGTGTTAGGTGCATAAATATTAGGATTGTTTTCTTGTTGAATTGCTCCCTTTACCATTATTTGATGATCACCTTTGTCTCTCTTTACTATTGTTGATTTAAAGTAAATTTTATCTAATACAAGAATGGCTACACCTGCTTCCTTTTGGTTATCATTTACATTAAATATTTTTATTCATCTCTTAGCCTTGAGTCCATAAGGGTCCTTGTGAATTAGATTTGTTTCTTGGGGACAGAAGATACTCGGCTTTTATTTTTTTATCCATTCAAGCAGCCTATGTCTCTTGAGTGGGAAATTCAAGCCATTCATGGTGATTGATAGAATTGGTATGTGGAATGTTGTTCTGTTCATCCACTTGGATAGTACCTTATTGCTTTGTTTTACCTCTTATACTGTTTTATATGAGCTCTGAGCTTTAACTTTTGGGTGGTTTTACACTGACGAGTGACCATTGTGCTGATGCATCTATAATGTAGTTCTGAGTATGTCCTGCAGGACAGGTCTGATCTTGACAAATTCCCACATGTTTGCTTGTCTGGAACTGTCTTTGTTTCTCCTTCATTTATGAAACTTAGTTTTTCAGGATTCAAGATTCTAGACTGACAGACGTTCTGTTTAAGAACACTGAAGATGGAGTCCCAATCCCTTCTCACTTGTAGGGTCTCAGTTGAGAAGTCTACAGCTAACCTGATGAGTTTTCTTTGTAAGTTCTTGACGTTTTGGCCTCACAGCTTGCAGGAGTTCCTCCTTCATGTTAACTTTGGCTAGTCTGATGACTATCCTTGGTGCCTTGGTGATTGCCTCTTTATGATGAGTCTCCCAGGTGTTCATTGAGCTTCTTGTATGTGGATGACTAAATCTCTAACAAGACCAGTGAAGTTTTCCTCAATTATTCCCTCAAATAGGTTTCCTGTCCTTTGTGTGCTTTCTTCTTCACACTCAGGGATGTTTATGATTGTTATATTTGGCCATTTTACATAATTCTATACTTCTTATAGGCTTTGTTCATTCATCTTAATGCTCTGTTCATTATTTTTGACTTATTGAGTTAATTCAAAAGGTTTGTATTCAAGGTCTGATATTCTTTCTTTACCCTGGTCTAGTCTATTATTATTATTTTCCACTGAGTTTTGTATTTCCTTAAATGAATTTTTCATTTCTAGAAGCTCTATTTGGTTTTCCTTCAATATGTTTTTCTCTTTAGTGAATTTTTCATTCATTTCCTGAATTGTCTTTCTAGTTTATTTGATACGGTTTTCCATTTTCTCTTGGATTTTTTTTTGAGCTTCCTTACGATCCATATTTGGAATTCTTTATCTGTCATTTCGATATTTTCATTTTGGTTGTCGTCCATTGCTAGTTATCTGGTGTTCCTTTTGGAGGTATCCTTTTGCTCTAATTTTTCATCGTTCTGGAGTTCTTTTGCTGAGTCCTTCTCATCTGGAGCAGCTAGCTGTTGCTTCTTATGTTTGGATTTTCTTTTATATAGACGGGACTCTTCCTCTATTTGTAAGGCTGTATTTGTAGCATATGTTTGGTAAGAACTTTAGGCTTTCTTTGTGGGTACTTTGATGGTGATCTAGGTTTTGGATTGATGCCTTGGTTATAGATATCCTTAGTGTGGTGGTTTTCTCAGTTGTTAGTTGTTTGTAGGCTGTAACAGTGGTGAGCTATGTGGGTGGGCAGATTCCCTGTCATACTTTGATGAGAGAGGATTCAGGTCTTTGAAATCCTTTCTCTTTCCCTAACCCTGTGGACTTTTTAGCTGTGTGAATTGCCACACCCAGTTTAATCTCAGATAGTATGCAGCACTTGTGGGTGAGAATCAGTCTCACCCTGTATGATTGAGTCAGCAAATGCTCTATAAAGGGCTCTGTAAATTGACCTCCCTGTCAATAGGTGGTGTTTGCCAGAAGGAACAAGCTACAGTGTTGTTTTTGAAACCTGTGACCAGCTCTAGCTCCTCAGGTGGAGCACTCAAATGCCCCAGGTGATGGGTGGATACCTGGAACTTCCAGCTGATTCCTTATTCTCTGCCATGGCAGAGGTGGGTGGGAGGCGTGAGGCTTGGTGGGGCTAGGTTGGGTGAGCTTTCCCTCAGGCTCCACAACAGCTGGTAAGGTAGCTGTTTTGACAGGATTCAAAGATCTGCTCCTAGCTTCTGGGGAAAGTGGCCGGGAAGGGACTTAAGTAGCCCCACCTGACCAGAAAGTCTGCTTGTGGCGATAGAGCCATCTGAGATCCACAATGTGCCTGTCTGACTCTCAAACTTCCCCCCAGCCTGCATGTCTGACCTTCTAATCTTCCAAATTGAGCACCCCATGTCTGCTACAAGCCCTCAAGTATAAAGACATGGGAACTCCCTCACTGTGGAAGCCTTAGCCTGCAGCATGCACCTACTGGGAAGAAGGAGCTGCTCACCAAATCTTGGCTCTAATTGCTCTCCTGGTTGGTATGGGTGGGAAAAGCACCACAGGTCCTGGTCAGCTCAAGCACCTGAGTGCATCCCCCTGGTTGCCATGGCTCCCCTGGGGTGAGTGTTTCTTGTCAGAGGATCTACCTTAATTTGACAGAGCTGTTTTCCTGTGGGGGGTGAAGGCGGGGTAGGCACTCTCCCAGTTTGCCATGTCTTGGAAGCCAATAGTTTTCTCCTGTTAGTTCTGTCCACATGGGCTTCCTTGCCACCTGAGTTCAGCTTCCAGACCTCCACTCCATGTCCCTAGTAACTTGCTCAAGTTTGGGAGGCAAGGGTCTGGCCCACTTGTCTGACCCACTCAGGTGTGACTCTACAAAATGCCCATCAGTAGGCAGGGAGCTCCCAAGTCAGGCACCCCAGGCCTACTACAAGGCCCCAAGTGTAAAGGCGTGGGACCCATTCTCCATGGGAACCTCAGCCTGCAGTATGCACCCACTGGGGAGAAGTGGCTATTTGCCAAATTCTCAGCTCAAAGTGTATGCCCAGTTGCAGTAGTTGGGGAGGGTCACGGGAGAAAGCATTTGAAGCATTTCAGTGCTTTGCATTTGAATGGAAGAAAGCCAACTCTCTAGCCTCTCCCAACACTCTCCCAGCTCTGGGATCATGCAGGTTCTCCTCACTATTGTGCGCTGCTGCTGTGCCTGGTCTCATGGGGTTGAAAAGCTTCCAGGAAACTTGGTAGCTCACTGGTCACAAAAGCCTCATGGAAGGGAGAGAGGGATCTCCCTTTATCCTTTCACTGGGCTCTGAGCCTGTCTGGGTTCAATCCTTGTTAATGTCTTTTTTCTTTTATCTTCTTTCTTCTCTCCTTCACAATTTTCCTCTGTGAGGTCTCTGGCAAGCTCTGCCACCTCTTTCTGTGATCTATACCCAATTTGCATCTCTTCTTCCCTCTCCTTTATCTGAAATCCAATCTTCCTTCCAGGACAGTCCAGCAAGCAATTTCTCTAGTTGGCCACCATTTCCTAAGGAAAATGTAGATTGAGAACTTCTAGTCCTAGCAGGAAAGACCAAGGTATACAATGTTGGGGGAAAAAAATAATAGATAAATAAACCAACACAGAATTATCAAAATATTATGACTCTCTTTTTTAAAATTTTCAAATTAATAGTTACAAATTTTATCCCTGTGGGATAATTGGAGATCCTGGCTCTAATCCTGCTAGGGAGGTCAAAAGAGTTACAACAAAGAGAACTGCACGAGACGGGCCCACCAACTCTCCACCCAAGTGTGGCTGAGAGCATACTGACCTTTACTGAAGACTGCCTTTCCATACCTGATGATGCATACCATATCCCCAAGTTATGTTTCTTTGTGTTTGTCTATATGATCACTTGCTGTTTCTGGGTTCAGGGCATAGAATCACCCAACTGGCTGCCATGGGAGCATGTAAGATCCCCAAAGAAGCTAACATCTCTTTTCTCTGGTCCTCAAAGTTTCATTCTTCAGTATCGGTTCACATTATATGGAGGCTTTAAATGCCCTTAAATAGGGAGTAGAACACTCTCCTATCACCTTCTTGGGAATTCATTTGTATAATCCTTTTTTCTCAACTCTTACTGAGTTTTGCATACTAGTGGCCTTTCATAGGTCTAAATCCAAGTAAGTATTGAAATCCATGTAATCTATATATCTATGAGTGAAGACTGTGAGAGACTGAATTTGCAAATCCATGATAGTCAGACTATATGTAAAAATAGAATTCTGACCCACAACCTGCAGCAATCAGCCCAGGAAGCCAGTTACTGTCTGTAAGAATCAATCTCAGAAGTTCAACTACTGAACTATCTGTAGCCCTGGTCCTGAAAGCCAAACAATAACACATATAACAATCAGCTCCAAGTGGTCAGAAATGGATTAACAATGGCAGCTTCTTTAATCCTCCCCTACTTCCATCTTACAGCCAACTAGAGAAAACCAATATCCGGCTATAAACAGTAGGATGTCTTGCTTCTAGATCACCTGCCTATAGCTTCCCAGTGCCAACAGTCAGGGCATACCTGAAGCCTATTGTTTTTCCACTATAAAGCTTTCTAACTCTTCTTCCTGCCTTTGAGTCTTTGCTAAAAGCAAGTATTGGTGACTGACTCTCTTGCTGTAGCATGCTCTGAATAAATAGCCTTTGTTTGTTTTCATTTGGGTGGTTTTCATTTATTTCCACAACGGAGAAAAGAAAATCATGAAATCCATCTTCAATAGGTAGGCAATGTTTAGGTCTGTATCTATAAAGACCTTGGAAATCATCATATTAATTTTTCAGATGTCTCCAGACATCACAGTTTTTCAGATAAACAGAACCAACAGGATGTATGTATGTGTACCTGAATGCAATTAGATGAAGCTTACCCATATTATAGAGAAAAATTTGCTTTATTCTAAGTGTGCTGATTTAAATGTTGACTAATCACATCTAAAACATACTTGCACAGAAACATCTAGAATAATGTTTGGCAAAATATCTGAGCACCATAGCCTAGCCAAGTTGATAAATAAAATTAACCATCACTATTCTCAAATAAATCTGGGTCCAAGAAATGTATGATAACACAAAGTTCAATTATATCTGAAATGAAATCACTGGGAATATGCAGCATGAGTTTTGAAGAGAAACCCTTCAATTCCTATGGGGTATTAAGGAGCATATCAAGGAGGAGGGAGAATTTGAGCTAAGACTTAAGAGTTTGAGTGGGAGCCTGACATAATGGAAAGAGATTTTAGAGTCAGGAAGAAGAAGATGCTCCCTGCTAAATTTTGACCTTGAATAAGCCACTTATGTCTCTGGGCTTCCGTTTACTCAACTATAAAATAAGAGTAGTAATTACCATACAGCCTTGGCATTTGGAAAAGTGGCTTCTACTAGGTAAAAGTACTAAGCAAATGGTAGCTATAATTTTGATTGCTGTGACTGGGCTATAGGAGTGAGAAATCTGAGAATTTTGTGTTAAGAAAAGAGGAGACAGGGCAGAAAATTTCCACTGAACAGTTGATTATTGGCATGAATGAGGTCAAGGAGTTAGATTAAATTCATCAAAGTCTTATATAACTATTTTAGTTTGATTTAAAGATTACGGAGAACACAATTAGAAAAAGCAGTCCATAGGTGTATTCTGGGGTTCACTGTGGACACTCTCAGTTCTTTTCTCTGTGTAGAATACTCTTGTTTCTTCTATCTCAGTCTACTGAATCCTTAGGTATAGGATTGTGAGAAAACTGAGTTTCAAATATCAACCCAACATCTACATTTGACTTCACCTCTTGTCTTAGTGTCATTTGTTAAATGTAGATAATAATTCTCAACTCAGAGTCCGTTGTGATGATTAAGTAGAAGGATATTTGTAAATCAAACAGTATAGTGACTAGAATAGAGTGACTCTCAATATATATAAGCATCACCCTCTAATTGATATTGGTCACATATAAGGAATTAATTCATATATTTGGTCTTGATCTCTATGCAGATGTATTTTCACCCCCCCCCATAAAAACTCTTTTTGAATTAAATAATCAGCTGTTTTTCCTGTTTGCATTCTTCTTATAATAATTCTAATATTTTCTGATGCCATGGATATTTTTGGCTAAATCCAGGGAGACTCTACATAAGAAAGCACCACAAAGAAAGGCATGTTAATTTATTTCAAAAATATAGCCTTAATTCTCTAGTGTAATGAATATATTTTAGATATAAAGCTAAGTATTGTGTGTGAGGTATTTGTTTAGCAAAATCAATATGGATTAGGTCTCACTATTATTATCTGTGTTCTATAGATAAGAATACAAGCTTATTATAGCTTTCCCAAGATTTTATTCACTCACTAATTATTTACTGAGTTCCTATTTATTGACCAGATAATAGTCTAGGCATTAGGAATATTGAGACAAATGCAGAAATGGCCTTTGTTTCAGATGGTAGACACTTTAGTGAATCAAACAGAAAATACATGGTCAGTGTACAATGCTAGCAGAGGGCCACAAAGTTAATTATGGGTGTAATATAGATGTATATAAGTGTGTGGGAAGAAATTCGAAGAATATTGCATGGAACACCATACAGTACATAGGCCATTAAGTGACTAACTGGTAGTGGCTGGAACACAAGAATAAATCATAATTTTTAAACTGTTCTATAGGTAATCTGAAGTCTATTTCTCAAGCTCTGCTGCAGATTAGTTAATGATTTTTTTTTAAAGGCTTCATAGTCAATAGCATATTTTGCAATTAGTTCTGTACTGCTTCCACAATTCTGAATTCTTATGTCAGGACACTTATGACACTGTTTGGTTTTATTTCAAGCTCTATATCATTACAGGCAAGAAGAATATATAATCACTGCTGTTTAACTCTGTCACCAAGCACCATGTGAGAAGAATCTCGAATTTACTAAAAATACCTCCAGATTAATGTTATGCTAAGTGCACCTGAAAATGTGCTTATTAAAGGAATCTTTGAGAAAAGCCAAACCAGCAGTGCCTATGGATTATCCAGGACAAAAAAAAAATCAATTAAAACTGATAGGCATCTCCACCTAGCAGATGTCTCTTGTATTTTTCATATAGTGTCTGTGCTAATTAGGAAACAAACAATGTAAAACTATTGGCTTTGGAGAGAGATCTATGTACTGTATAAGCAAGATTTTAACATGTATCAGCAATAAACACATATTGGGTTTCAATTAAAAGAAGAGTTTTTGAAACTAAAAATGTTAGGAAAAGTATGCAATCATGCTGATGAAGCACATGCTTTCAGTGAGGGCTTAACTGGCTTAATATAACTTTAAGTGATGGATGGTTTTCTCCTTCTTCTACACCCCCTTCCCAGATAAAGTCTACTTAAGCTTCTAAAACTGAACTTGATGGTGTAATTACCTATTTTTAAAAAGAGATAGATGAATGGCTATAGGTTGATCATTAATTTTACCTAGCATAATTTGAAGTATCCAAGAGAATTAAGAGAATTAAGATCTATTTAGCTAAATAAATGCTTTTTCTGGGTGCCCATGAAATTCACCTGTTTTTCCCCTTTTGAACTATTACTCTCACCAGCTAGCTTCCCTGAGAGGTCATGATGTGTCAAGGTGATCCTCTCCCATATTAGTCATCCATAGTCACTTTCCATTTTACCAAACTATTAAAATAATCAATTCTTTATCAGTGATTCACATATTCATTTGGCAAACACTCATTGAACATATGACTAGTAAAGATGAAATTGTCATTGATAAGGCTAGATAGAAACGTAATATCGGGCAAGAATCATGACAGTGATGTACATGTATATGTGAAGAGGTAGGGTGATCTATGGGGTAGGTAGGGTCACTGCACATTTTATCATTCAAAGCAGAATACATTTGAGAGCAAAACAAATGTCATTAATAATTGTACCTGGATAACAGTTGCACACCTGAACTCTTCCATGCTACCTCACATAAGTGGTCATCCCAAAAATAAGGGATAAGAAAAATATTGTATTAAAATATAATATTTCAACTTGATATCCAAGTTAATCTTGTCTTGTTTAAGACAAAGCCTATTAAGATTTAGAGTTATTGTTCCAGTAACAGCTCAAGATTCCATGTGAGTGTCACCTTAGAATCCTACCCACTACCTTCTATCCCCAGTGACAGGTTAGAGTAATTTAAGGGATAAAAATTGAGAAATCATTGAGGGAGATGTTGAACTTTTGATGATGGTATGATGATTACTTACTCTGGCAAATGATAGGCACTCAATACACATTTTTCCAGTGGTATATACGCTGAAGGAGTATATGGAGAAACTTTCTCTGAGCTTAACAAAGCCCACAGAAAAAAGCATGAACCAGAGAGCATCGCAATTCTCTCTACCCAAGATATGGGATGAGAAGGAGATTTGCGTTTAATTTGACTCAACATTATTCATACTCCTCTTGCTGCCCTACTGTGCGTTGTAAACATTCTCTTCCCATGTTCAGGCTAAACCTCTGAAACCTCCTTTTCTGTCTGTTCTTTATGGCTAGCCCTGAGCTTGGGATTTAGTTCCTAGTCTTCCCTTGCCCAGTTGTATTTCCTCCCTACCTTATTTTTTACTTTCTGGCTTCTCCTGATTTACCTTTACCTGGTTGTATTAGATTCTGTACCTATAGGTTGCAGGCCTAACCAGGCCTGGCCAATAACCACATCAACATATTTTGGACCCCTGAGCTCCCTCCTGCTTGCTGGGACAAGAGAGAGTGTGTGGATATATTCTATTTTTAAATATTTTTGTTAAATAAAGTTTAGATACAATAAATTCATAAATCTTATGTCTATATAGATTGATGTCTTTTTATATAAAATGACATCCATTCAAATAAACATGTATTATAGATAATTTCCAGCATTCACAAAGGTTTTATCACACCCCCTCATTATATCTCAAGAGTAATTGCTATCCTGAATTTTATCACCTGAGATTATTTTTGCCTATTGTTGAACTTTGTATAAATGCAATTCTATAAAATATATCATTTTGTGTTGAGTTCTTTCTCTCCATATTGTGTCTGTGAAATTCATCCATGTTGTTGAGTGTACCAGGATTTGTTCCTTCTCACTGCTCTATTATATCAATATGTCAAAATTTATTTATTCTACTGTTGGATGGTATGTGGGGTCTTTTACTGCCTTTACTTATTATGATTAAAGCACCTGTGGATATTCTTGTACATATATTTTTTTAAAAATATACATAAGCATTCAATTTCTTTTCATTACATGCCCAGGAGTGGAATTTTTGGGTCAAAGGGAACTTATATATTTAGCATTAGTATTCATAGCAAGTGCCAAACATCTCCTCCAAAGTGTTTTTACAAATTTATGCTCCCATTAGCAATGTATGAACATTCTCTTAGATATATATACTGAACAACCTGTGTTATTTTTAAGTCATTTTAATTGCAAACTTTCTGATGAGTTTAGGGTGGATATCATTTGACACCCAAATAGGAGATTTAGTTTTGTACCTGATGACTCCCCAGGATTAATAGTGAAATGTGACATACCTCTTAGATTTGTGAATACATTTGTTTGCACCCATATCTGTGGTCTGTGGTGTAGAGTGGTCTGAGCTGATCGTGAATAATTCTTAGGATGGTTCTTTTGATCATCGTCAGTATTTGATGAAAGGACTACATCTTGAGTGCACAAAGACACCCAAGCAAAGACACTCAAAGCTGCCCTGTTGGATTCCTTTGCTATTATTAAAATTTTACCTTAAGTGAGCAAAAGGGATGTGTAAGAAAGAATATCTACTTGGTGATATTCTGAAAATAAATCCCATGAGCATTGTAAGTGATATTAGGCAACGCTTCACCAGCATCTAGAACAAGAGCTGGACCATAATAGACGACGTTTCCTGAATAAAAAGTTAATTAAAGAATGTTAGCTATAACATTTTTTCTCTTCTTAAGATTGTACTTGGAATATCCAGACTCACTACTTGGCCTTTTTCACACTCCTGTCAGTCACAGGACATTTTCTTTCTATACAAAAAACATTAGACATATTTACTTTCACTTTTGGTTATGATTTCTGCCCTAAATTAAACTACAGCCTGTAACATACCTCTATTAAGAGAAAGTTATGTTACTCATTCCACTTTATAAATTTCACTACTAATACTAACAAAAGCGTAAAAAAAAAAAAACCAATGAAATTAATAGCTGAACCAGAACAGCAGAAATATTGTCAGAATTTTCTATTATAACTTTCTATTTTACTTTTTCCCCCTGAAAACTACTATAGATACATAATAGAGCAGAAGTAAAATATTTTCACAAATCAATTATTTTGAGATTTCAGCTAATAGTATACTTAACGAGTCAATTATTTGAGGTGGGAACGAGACAAAAAATGCAAATATAACATTAAACTCATAGACGTATGTGTAACATATCCTACAAAGGAGCAAATCCTCTGCAATCTGAGCACATCTGACTGCAGGTATTATCTATTTTCAAGATAGCACCTAACACATAGCATTGCAATGATCTATTCCTCCCTTTACCTCCACTACTAGATATTGAGCAAATCTAGGAGAAAAAATGTCTTTTGCAATGAGTAGGGGGATATCAGAGATATATTTGAGTGGTTCTGACCGGTAGTTACCCTTATTTGCATTTCAGCACATATATGGAATGTGAAGAGCTTTTTAAACATTTCAATTATGCAAACAATTGTTTTGAGACAGACAAGCCCATATTTGACCTGGGATGATTTTAGGGGGAAGAAGGGCACAAACGGCCAATTACAATGAGTTTTTTGTAGGCTCTAAACATAAGGCACAACGAACCAAATTCAACAAAGTTTCAAAGGATAGTCTTACACTGCGTATAGTGTATGTTATGTGAAAGCTTCATGGCTTAGGGACTTTCAAGATATTCCATGTGTATTTCCTGGAGAGAATGAAAAAGTCATTTTACGAACTTGAAAATATAATTTATTAAACATCATGGGGCCAAAAACACTCTGTTTTGGTTCCCATGTAATAGATAACATCTCAGCATGGAGAAAGTATTTTCATACTCACTTTGCAAAAGCATCCATGATAATGTAAATTTGAAAAATATTCATCACCCAAGGGGTCAGCTTATCATTGATTCCGTATCTGGCATCATCAGATGGAGTTGCTGCTTCCTCTGTATCTACAGAGATGGTTAATGGTCCTGGCAGATGAGTACTGGTGCTGATGCTAGATGTCATTGATCATTGAGATAATATCAGCAAACTCTGCCTTACTGTAGCAGAATCAGCACAGGGATAACAGTAGGAGAGCGCAGGTTGAACTGATGTGCCCAATGTGATAACCCATGTAGCTTTCAAAGAATATGCAGAGATAGCTGCAAAAGATTACAGACCCGGTAAACACAATATTTAGTATTCCAAGTACTTGAAATATTAACACAATCTGAAAGAGACTTTCAGATAATCAAGAGATAAAGAAAGACAGTAAAAAGCAAGAATTGAAAGGCATAAGCCTATCCAAAGCAGTACCAAATAGAAACTCTAAAGATAAAAAATATACTGTTTCAAATTAAAAACACAAACAAATGAGCTAAAAGGATGGAAGAAGCTATTAAAAATTATCAGGGGAAATAAAACAAACTTTATTATTGAAGAAAGGTCATGAATCAAAATCTATCTCTTCAGCAATAATGAAACCTAATATAATACATATTATCTTTAAAACATTTAGAGAAAGTAAGTATAAACCTAGGATCTTATGCACAACTAAACTATCATTCAGGCATGATGGTGAAATAACAAACACGTTCATATTTATAAAAAATGAAAGTGCTTACAATTTATAGGCTATCTTAAAAAATATTAAAATGTTTTCCTCAGTACAAAACAAGATTGCACAAGAAGGGAGAATGCAAGAGACAATGATTAACAAAGCAACAGGCAACTTATTGTTAAATCTAAGGAAATTGTTACCGTAAAATTAGTGGGCAGTTTAAATTCAAAATAGAGGCAAAATATTAGTAAAGGATAACATAGAAGATGAATGTGGATGACTCAAATCAGGCATATATACAGATTCGGTCTATAACCTGTTGTATGATATTCAGAAATATGACAAACTATGAAAGAGATTTTTAAGAATATTTCACTGTAATAACACCCTCTTGCCTAATTGCTATAGTCAAGCAGAAACTGAAATCAAAAATACAATACCTTTTACTATAAAACAATATATTTTTGATATGGTTCATCTAAGTTAATGATGAAGATCCAGGCTCAGTATTTAGAACAATGCTATACTACAAAGATTTTTATTGATTTGTTTTTTTAATTGACAGATAACATTATATGTATTTATCATGTAAAATGTGATGTTTTGAAGTATATATATGTATACACACACACACTGTCTAATGCTTATTCTAGCTAATTAACACATGCTTTACTTCCCATAGTTATCACCTTTGTGGTGAAGAACACTTATCATCGACTCAGCATATTTTATAAATACAATATATCATCATTATGTATAATAAGCATGCTGTACAGTAGATCTCTTGAATTTATTCTTCGTATCCAACTGAAATTATGCATCCTTTGAAAGTCATGCACCCAATCCTATTCTTTCCTAAAACCCTAGGCTCTGATGCCAACATTTTTCTTTCCACTTCAGTGAGATCAAATTGTTTGGATTCCACATAGGAGTCAGATGATGAAGCATGTGTCCGTGACTGACTTATTTCAATTAACATGTTCTCCGTGTTCACTCATGTCATTTAATATGACAGGATTTTTCTTTTTGTGGATGAATACTATTTCATTGTGTGTATATATTCCATTTTCTTTATTCATTCTTCAATGACGGGCAAGTAAATTGATACCATATATTCACTAGTGTGAATAGTGCTGAATAACTATGGAAGTGAAGATGTTTCTTAAACAGACTGATTTCATTTTGGGGGGATATCTAGCCAATAGAGTGATTGCTGTGCCATATGGCTGTTCTATCTTTAATTCTCAAAGAAATCTTGATACTGTTTTTCATAATGTACTGATTTGCATTCACACCAACTGTGTACCAGCATTCCCTTTTTTGTGCATATTTGCCATTTTTGCTATATCGTATCTTTTTAATAGTAGTGCGTCTAACATGAGTGAGTTGACATCCCATAGCAGTTTTAATTTGCCATTCCCTGATGATTACTGACCTGGAGCATTTTTCAATTATATGCTGGCCATTTGTAGGTCTTCTTTTGACAAAAATCTACTTGTCTATTGCCCCTCTTTTTAGTTATTGCGGGTAAATATTTGTTGTATATGTTTATGGCGTTCATGTGATCATTTGATACAGGAATACAGTGTGGATTAATCAGGATAATTGGGGTAGCCATCACCTCAGACATTTATCATTTCTTTGTGTTAGGAACATTCTAATTTCATTCTTTCAGTTATTTTGAAGTATACCCTAACTAATTGTTGATTATAGTCACTTTGTTGTGCTATCAAACATGCTTAATTCTAAGTCATTATATGTTTTCACCCATTAACCAATCTGAATTTATCCCCCTACCTGCTACGCTTTCCAGCCTCTCGTCAACATAATTCTACTCTGTGTTTTCATGAAATCGATTGGTTTTAATTTAGCTTCCATGTATGAGTCAGTAGACAGGAGATTTATTTTTCAGTGTTTGGCTTACTTCACTTAACCCAATGTTCTTCAGTTCCAACCACATTGTGGCAAATGGCAGAATTTAGTTATTTTTTCTGGTCATATAATATTCCATTGTATACATTGACCACAGTTTCTTTATCAAATGATACAATGAAGGACATTGATTCCATATCTTGGCTATTGTGAAAAGTGCCACAGTAAACATGGGAGTGCATGTATCCCTTGGATACCCTAAATTGCCCAACTTTAGATATGTAACTAGAAAGGGGATTGCTGCTTTTAGTTTTTGAGGAAACTTTACACCCTTCTGCACAGTGGTTGCACTAGGTTACGTTCCTAGCAACAACAGGTGATGGTTCCTTTTTCTGCAGATCCTCTCCAGCGTTCGTCAGTGCCTGTCTTTTTGATAAAAGCTCTCTTAAGTGGGCAGAGATGGTAACTCATTGTAGTTTTGATTTGCATTTAACTGATGACTAATGACGTTGAGCACTGTTTTCATATACCTGGGGGCCATTTGTATGCCTTCTTTTGAGAAATGTCTATTCAGATATTTTGTCCATTTTTAATTGAATTGTTGGACAGTTTTCCTCCTGAGTGGTTGGAGCTCCTTGCATATTCTAGTTTCAATCCGTTATCATATGGACATTTTGCAAGTATTTTCTCTCATTCTGTGGGTAGGCTCTTCACTTTTTTGATTGTTTCCTTTGCTGTGCAGAAGCTTTTTAGCTTGATGTAATCCCACATGTCCAACGATGCCTTTGTTGTTTGTGCATTGGGTGTATTACTCAAGAAGAATCAAATGGTTGTTGTACTTTAGATCCTTGATTTATCTCCGTATTACTTCCCATAGAGGTTGTGGTATTTTGCAGTCCCTCTAGCAGTGCATGAATGTTTCCATCTCTCTACATTCATTCCAACTTGTGTTGTTTTGGGACAATTTGATAAGCCATTCTCGCTGGAGTTAAGTGATATGTCCTTTTGATTTTTATTTGCATTTCCCTGAGTATTAGAGATGTTGAGTGTCCGCTTATAGTAGTAACATTCATTGTGTGTCGGGCAGGAGGGAGGGGGAAGGATAGGATGGGTACATTCAAACCTAATGCACCATCTGGGGGATGGACACACTTGTAGCTCTGACTAAGGTGGGGCACAGGAATATATGCAACCAAAACATATTTATCCCCATAATATGCTGAAATAAAAATAATAATTAAAGAATCCCTTGAAAACACCAATGTCCTGAAGCATTTCTTTAATGTTTTCTTTGAGTAGTTCCATAGTTTCAGGTCTTAGATTTAAGTCTTTAATCCATTTTGATTTGAGTTTTGTATACGGTGAGAGGTGAGGGTCTAATTTCATTCTTTTGCATATGGACATCCGGTTTTCCCAGCATTCTTTTTTGAAGAGACTGTTCTTTCCCCACTCCATGTTCTTGGCAACTTTGTTGAAGGTAATTTCACCATAGATGTGTGGATATATTTCTGGGATCTCTATTTTGTTACATTGGTCTATGTGTTTGTTTTTTGGCCAGTAGCATGCTGTTTTGTTCACGGCAGCTCTGAAGTATTATTTGACATCAGGTAATTAATTTTAATTCCTCCAATTTTGTCGTTTTGCTAAGAACAGCTTTGGATATTCTGGGTCACTTTGGGTTCCTATAAACTTTAGGATTTTTTTTTCTATTTCTGTGAAAAATGTCTTTGGTATTTTAATGGAGATCGCATTGATTCTGTAGATTACTTTTGGTAGTATGGACATTTGAACAATATTGATTTTTGTCAATCTGTGAGCATCGAATATATTTCCATATTTATGTCTTTTCAATTCTTTTATCAATTTTTTATAGTTTTCATTGTACTGATCTGTCATTCCGTTGGTTAAGATTGTTCCTAGTTATTTTATTTTCTTATTCCATTTCATTATTTGTAGGTATGGTAAATGGGATTATTTTCTTTGTTTCTTTTTTAGAGTATTTACTAGTGGCATATAGACTTGCTACTGATATTTTAACTGCTGATTTTGTATCCTGCAACTTTATTGAATTTGTTTTTTAGTTTTAAATGTTTGTTTGGAGGTTTTCCCCCTTTAATAGTTATCGGTTTTTTTGTTGTATAGTTTTTTGAGTTCCTTATATATTTTGGCCATTAAACCATTAGTTGTAAGACTTGGAAATATTTTCTCTGATCTGCATGTTGTTTTATCATTCCATTATGTTATGATGTACAAAAGCTTTTAATTTGAAGTGATCATATTTGTTTTATTTTCATTTATTTATTTCTTTTTTGCATTGCCTGAGATTTTGAGGTTAAGTCCAAACCACATTGTTCAGACTGATATCATGGAGCTTTCCTATGATTTTGGAAAAGTTTCAAAGTTTCAGGTCTTACATTTAAGTCTTTAATCCATTTTAGTTGGTTTTTTATATATGGTTTAGATGATGGTCTCATTTCATTCTTCTACATGTGGATATCCTACTGTCGAAACATCACTTATGGAAAAGATTGTCCTTGATTCATTATTAGTCCTTGTCACCTTTGTCTAAAATCAGTTAGCTGTAAATGTAAACATTTATTTTCTGTGTCTCCACTGTGCGCCATTGGGCTATATGTCTATTTTTCTGGTTGTATTATACTATTTCAGTTACTGTACTTTGCTATATAAATTCAGATAGTGTGATGAAATCAGCTTTCTTTTTTTGCTTAGCTGCTTTGGTCATTCAGGGTCTTTTGTGCTGCCATGTGAATTTTGGATTTATTAGAATTTTGTGTAAATGATGTCCTGGTTATTTTGATATGATTGCATTGAAGCTGTACATCATTTTGTGTGATATAGACATTTTAACAATATTAATTATGCAAATAAATGAACAAGGGACACCTTTCCATTCATTTTGACTTCTTACAGTTCTTACATCAATGTATAGATTGTTCACATTTTGGTTAAAATTTATTTCCAAGATTTCTTTAGCTATTGTATATGGGAATGTTTTCTTGGTTTCCTTTTCATATAGTTTATTGTTAGCATATAGAAATGCTACCAACTTTTTATGTCGATTTCTATCCAGCATGTTTACTGAATTTATTATTTCTAACTTTTATTGGTAGAATCTTTTGAGATTTCTGCAAATAACATCGTATCAATTGTAAACAAGGATAATTTAATTTCTTCTTTTCCCATCTGGAAGCCTTTGATTTTGTTCTCTAATGCTACGGCTTGGACATCTTGAACAATGTAGAATAAGAGTGCTGAAAGTGGGCATCCTAGTTACAGTCCAGAGAAAAAGCTTACACTTCTTTTCTATTTGTTATGATGTTAGGTATGCATTTGTCATACATGATCTTTGTTGGGTAGAGGTGCAGTTGTTCTATACCTAACATGTTGAGAATGTGTATCATGAAGGAATGTAGAATTTTGTCCTGGGCTCTGTCATTTTGGTCAGAATATTGGAAGATGCATCCATAATTAGAGGGTGCCATGAGGGCATTGTATCTAACATGACCTATTTCTCATGACTATTGTGAGTGTCTGATTCCCTAAATATAATGGAGTCACAGGGATTGTCATCTGTTTGTTCATTGGATTATGCCATAAGCATTTTCAGAAAGAGGACATGCCTCATGAGAGTGGGTTAAATATCTGTTGTCAAGATATAAGAAAATGATAAAATATTTACCTATGTACAGTTATTAAATAATTTTATCTTTCTGTTATGTGGCTTCTATTGTGCACTGTATTTATGAATATGATTCAGACATATGGTGATAAAAAAGTATAAATAAACAGGTGCTCATATTTCATATATCATTTTCTGTCACTAGAATGCAGTTCTTAAAATACAGGGACCATTATGTCTTAAAAGCAATATTATTCAGGTGTTTCTCCCAGGTTCAACATGTTAGTAGAACCCGAGTGTACGGTGGGTACAGATGTATATTTGTGGGGAGTATTAGATTTTTGTTTTGGCAGTTTAGATAAATGCATCCATTTCCTATATTAAGCTTTGCTAGAAAGAGTAACAAACACTTAATCAACTGTGCAAATTGTCCTTTACAGTTTTGTATACATCCAGCTATTCAAGATCAATGATCTATGTCAGCTGTGGATTTCTAAATACGAGACCGGAACAAGAACTGTTAAAATTTCTGCCTTGCTTTCCAAATTTATATTTTGGGCAGGCAGGGCTGTAAATTATCTTTAAATATAGACATTCATTTACCTTAGAGCATAAACCTGTAGAGAATTGTGACTTTTGGAATATTTGGATTCTTATAAATGATTTTCTAAAACCTAGATTAAAACAATAGTTTATATGTATAGAAATTGACCTGACAAGATAATAGCAAAATTTGCTGCATGTAGTAAATCTTCAAGGAAGAAGCACTATGTGATTATTTTGATTCCCTTTCTATATGTCATAACATGAATAATTGTGTGGATTATTTTCCATAGAATTTGAAAGGATATGTCAGTGATTTCCTCCTGAGTCTAGAAAACTTATGTAAGGATTATCTGGAAAAGAAAGTAAACTAAGAAAATCAAGACAATTTTGAGGTTCAAGGGACTGTTGGTTGGCAGTGTAATGGCCCCACAAAGATGACCACATCCTAATCACTGGCTTGTGTAAATATATTAGGCTGTGTGATAGGGGAGAATTAAGGTTGGAGATGAATTTAAGGTTGCTAATAAGCTGCCTTTAAGATAAAGAGATTACCCTGGGTTATCTGGATGGGCCCAATGTAATCACCAGGGTCCTTCAATGGGTAATCAAAAGTCAACAGACTCAGTGTTAAAATGGGGCAATGTGAGAACAATGTTTCCCACCATTGATGGCATTGAAGTTGGTAAGGAGGCAGAAAGGAGCCAAGAACTTAGGTGGCCTCTAGAAGCCAGAGAGAAAAAACAAATAAGAAAATGGATTCACATCTACAGCCTGTGGAGATAAACCTCATCCTTCTGACACATTAATTTAGCCTAATAAAACCATTTTGAGTTTTGACCTCCAGAAATGCCATGTAATAAACTCCTGCTGTTTTAAGCATCTAAGTGTGTAATAACGTGTTACAGCAAAAAAGTGGGAACTAACTCAGGAATATTGTCACATTTTATGAGAAGCTTTTTTAAAAAATCATCTTAATATTAGTAAAGTCCTATTTCCGTTCTGTCAAAATCGATGATTTTTTTTTAAACTGTTGGCAAGTCTCCATTATATCTCCATTTAGGAAATGAGCTGTAGGCAATAAGTCAGAATATTAAAAAGTCAGAAAAGAAGTAATAAGCATAAGAATTCTTGGCTTCCAATTGTTACATATGGTGATTGCTTTCCATTAACATAAAATTACTTAGTTCATATAGGCAAGCACTGTTGACTAATTTTAAATGCTAATTTTTAGTCAGGGAATGCAGAATATTAATACATGCATCTAAGGAGACCAGTTACTGTAGGAGCATAGATAATGGACAGGCTTGGTTTTGCTTCAGTTTGAAATAGGGGTGCAATAACTATTTAACATAAACAATAATGCAGAGAAGCTGATTATTTAAAAATTTTTCTGAGCTAGTCACGGATACTCATGGTAATTGAATTAAATAAGAATGATAGTAGTGGTAACGATTTCAGCTATGAAAAATAACATCAATGTGCGTTCTATTGTTTTGTTCTTCACATACAAAATGTGTTTCTTTTTAACTATTAAGAAGAAAACGTTTCCGGTTTTTGTTACCAAAAAAAAAAAAAATCATTTTTCCTAGCTGGCATTGGACTCTCAGCAAATGCTTTTTGCTGTGCACACGTTCACACGCCACACTGAACACAAGCCTACGACCACCAATGTGAGTGCCAGTAACTTGTCTCTTGTCCACACAGTGGAGCTCCTCGTTGATATCTTTGTGGTATCTCCAGAACTGTTTGAGTCGTTGCCTTTTCAGAATGACTTCAATGTAAAAAAAAAAAATCCTACAAGAGTAGGGCAATGAGAGGCCTCTCCATCTGCATTACCTACCTCCTGAGTGTGCTCCCAGTCACCACCATCAGACTCAGGACTTCCTGGTTGGCCAGGTAAAAACAAATTCACAAAATACATTTCAAAATATTTTGGTTTTTTTTATGGTCTCTCAATTTGTCCTTTAGTAACAACTCGCTCATCTGCACTGTGCTGTCTTCACCTGTGACGTAGACCAATCTGATGATTCTTATGACGTTTTTCTCTCTTCCTCCCATGACACTCTGACAATACACAGGAATGCCTTTCTTGTAGGTGTCAAGTTGACTTCAAGTATATAAATGGTGATTCTCTTGTTCAGGTCTCACAGATGTTCTGAACACCTTCATAGCACCAGCCTCTTCCCAAGAATCTTTCCAGAGGAAAGGGCCGCCCAGATCATCCTGCTGCTGGTGAATTTCTCTGTGGTCATGTAGGGACCTTGTCATCTCATCCACTTCAACGCTGTTCTCCTGGGTAGCTAGAGGCTATATCACAGCGATTCATTTGGTGCTTCTCCATTCTGAAACAAAA
>CAUYRT010022605.1:0-15595 GCA_963574885.1 Lepilemur ruficaudatus
CCAAAAATTTTATTGGGGGAAAACTACAAAGCATTTACAGTACAATGTTTACAGTCACAATTTGTAGTGAGCTGATTTCCCAAAATATATTACCACTCAAGTTGACTTATCTTGTTACACTCAAAAACCTGCTCTGTCAAAGTAGTCCAGAGAGTACATACATAGTGCTTTTTAATTTTTGTTGATAGACAAACTTCTTTATTCTAGGTTAGGGGTCAGCAATCTATAACCTTGAGCCAAATCCAGCCTGCCCTCTCTTTCATTGGAATACAATCATGCCCATTTGTTTTCTCTTGTCTATAGCTGCTCTGTTTACTACCACAGCTGAGTTGAGTGGTTGTAACAGAGATCACAGGGCCCACGAAGCCTAAAATATTCACTCTTCGGTCCATTATAGATAAAGTTCAGTGGCCCTTACTGTAGATAATACAAAGTTAGATGTGGACATGGGAATATCTGCATTAATGTAAAAAGGGAGGTCTGCTTACAAGAATGAGTAAGAATGGCACATTGGACTTAAAAAAATCTATGTCCATCAATATGAATCGACATGACAACAACAATAATAAATAGAGACAGAGTCAAATATATTTAAACTCTGGGTCCTCAAATCACCTTGTATCAATCAGTCCTATTAGAGACAAAGCTTTAGGGAGATGAGCTAAAGTGAGACTGGTTAAGAAGAGCAAGGAAGTACCTTCTCAGCCCAACCAAAAATACCCTGCCAAATTTCTCTTTCTTGGTCATAAATAAATGGAATCAACTGTCCTTTCTAGTCTCAGGCAAAAATCTGTATCTCAGTTGATTGAACAGTTAATTGTCAAACTATGCTCAAATCCAGATTTTCTTCAGATATAGTGAAATCCTCTCAGTTAAGGCTGTGGAGGGGGTAACGTGTGATAGCACAAAGAGCTCTGGCTGTGGACGCCGCAGACAGGTTAGCACTGGACCGTGGCTCTGTCATGACGAGTGATTGTGTGACACTGAGCAGTCGCCTAACCTCTCAAACCGTGACCTCTCAATCTGCAACACGGAAACAACATTTCCTCGACTATGAAGGTATTGGGAAGTTTACATGTGGAATGTAAACAACCCAAAGCACAAAGCAGCCACTCAGTAAAAATTCTGACTCCTTTTCCCCATTGCTTTGCAGTTAGGATGGATGTTATCTCAACATCCCAAGGTGATACTGATTGCTACTGACCTAGAAAGTCTTTTTAGGTGTTTATCTGGGGGAGGGATTACTTAATTTTTAGATTTGGCTTCAGTTATCTTTACCTAGATACATGCTCTTTGTCTGTTCCTAGAGAAGTATGTTGTATTTCTAAGTATTGTGAAATACCTGCTGTGTTTTCCTAATACCTCTATATTCCTTATACTGATTATGCAAGCATTTACAAAAGTAATTTAAAAATAATTTGCTTGGGGAAGAAAAAGCTTTCTAGAAAGTTTTTCTGTTGGTGGTGTTATCAGTATCCTTTTTAGAATTAAATACTCCCATCTCTCTTGAAACCATTTCCCTAAGATAAGAGAAAGTCTTTTCAAACACTGCAACCCATTTCATAATTTTATGGAAGAAATTGTGCAAGGAACTTAGAAATATCAAGCTCAGTTTTAGCGTGCCACTTAAATAGGATCAACTTAGAGACCATCCTTGTACCTCAGTTCTTCTCTCATTGAGGCACAGGATTCATCTTTGGACTTCCATGTGGCTATGACGATCCTGAAGCCTCAGAGCCACCTGTGCCAGCGAACAGCATAAAACTAAGTAGAAGGAAAATCTTCCATCCCTGACACTGATTTCCAGCTTTGCTTGTTCATATATCCACATTTATCGCCTGCCTTTAGAATTTGGGACCCTATCTATTTGCTTAGACTTGTTCCTCTCTTATAAATTACGCCTCTGTGCTTGAACCTTAGTCTGCTGCCACCAAACTCTTCCTGCTTAATTAAACTTCAGTCCTGTTTCTTCCAGACAGCCCTGGCGTGTTGTTGGCCATTTCGCAGCACGATACCGAGCCCTTCATCCTCCCTGGATTCTGGTTTAACCAGGTGTAAAATGGGAATGCTGTATTCGCAGACACTCTGCACAGATGCACTAAAGACAAATAAAAAGGAGATACAAACACTCTTCTAATTTGCGAGCAGAACAGATTATTTTATTGCTGACGTTACTAGAGGCAATCTAAATGGTGGTTTCAATCAAATCATTTCTGTATCATTTTAGAATAGCCAATCTAGAAGTTATCATGAATTTTAAATATTAAAATGTGTTTTCTTTAAAAGAGTAGGTGGCATGGAGAAGGGAGAATATTACCCCATGAGTACACCTAGAAGAACCTAAAAATAGCAAATAAAGAAAAGAAAGCTACATATCACCTGACACATGAAAAGCTCACCTGAATACTGACAGAAACTCACAAATCACCAGCAAGACAGCTCAGCACAAAACCCGAAACTGTGAGCCAATCATGGCACTTCTTAATCTTTCAGTAATAAAAGACAGCTGTGATTTTCAAAGTGACTCTTTCCCTTTTCTGTCTGCACACAAAGGTGTGTGCCTGGCTTACTCTTTAGTACTCGGCTCTCTCGAGCACCGTTCTGTGACTCACTGGGAACAGCAGTGCTCAGCACCGAAAATGACAGTATTCCCAGTTAGGGGAATGAAAACCACTTTGCTCTGGTTTAAGAAAATGGTCTCCGGTGAAATTAACAAAATGGTGTATGTACATGTGTATATTTGGGGGAAGGCACTCAAGACAGGTATAGGATATTTTTGTTTTCATAATGTCATATTAAGCTAAATTTTTATGTTATTAAGATTGATTACAGGAAATTCTGTCATTTCTCCACTCTCCAGACATGAGACTTTGCTTTCTATCCCTAAATTACATCACTAACTTGTGACCTAATAATCGTTAGTGTAATTGTGGAAACTTGCCTTCCCTCATCCCAGAGGTCAGTATTTCTTCCCCCTCAACTTCCTAGAGCCCAGCCCAGAATGCAGACGTGGGCAAATAAAACACTTTTGAACACCCAAAGTAGTAATCTGTGTGTCTCCACAATAGAGTGATGCTCTCTCTTTATAGCCCCCCTCAGAACTGTAGCTTGACTCCTTTCCTTTACGATTTATAACAATTTTGGTTAACTTTTTCCCCCAGGAGCAGCAAACTACAAGTGAACTGGGAGAGCAGCTGAGGAGCAGGCACAGGAAGAACAGGAAAAGCCAGTACCAACAGCTGAATACAGAACACAGCCTGAAAGGCCAAACCGCAGACAAAGACTTCTGAGAGCACAGAATGCAACAGCCGCAGTTCATAATGGTGACCCTTAGCCATCAAGTGGGTTAGGTGCAGAAAATGTGTTTAGAAACTGAAAAGGCAGAAGTTGTTGTGATGCCTGAATAGGTGAGCTTTTGTTCTTAGAAAAATTTACTTATATGGGAGATTTTTGTTCCTTGATAAAGTAGGGATAGCCGAGGCATCACTAATGTAATTGAAGAGGTGCTCATTGAAGCACTTTTATTTGGTCATTTTATATTATTTTCTCTCGTGTTCTTGAGTGAAGGGTCTATATGCCCAGAGAGGGCAGGCCCATGTGACTTTTGCTCAGTGTGTGTATACTTTGCATAAGCACAGTCAGGTGCTTAATGAATGCTGGTGATGATCATGATCAAGTGCTTAATAACAGGGTCTTCCCTAAAGGCTGATTAATGGGGCTTTGAGTTGACATCTTTTCATTCTCTTTTTGCACTCATTTTTTGCGGGTGTGTGGGGATAGAAGGACTATAAATGGAATATCCATTGAAAGAAAAATGTAGAAAAGCTGTTCTATTTAGAAGTAGGTAGAGAGCTTTGGCAAACTTTTTGCTGATGGTTAAATAGGATGTCCACGATTTTATTCCTATGACTCATTCTATGATTTGGAAATATTTTATCTTACCCAACCTCCATTTCCAAGATTTTCACCACACTTGCCATTTGCAACATCCGAACTAGATCTGCCAAGTTAAGCAGTTCTTGGTTCAATCAGAACAATATTTATTACTTTTGTAGTAAGCTACCTATGTACTAAGAAACCAAGAGGTGCTGAGAGCCATTGTGACCCTACAGCTCGGCCACGCCACACACGAGGCTGTTTAAGTGTCTCCTGAATACAGCATGCCATAGAAACCCTTCTCTCTATGCCAATAGATTGGGACTCTTCAGTCTTAGACTCTCATCTACCAGTTACTCTTGTCTCCCCTTACCATTAAGTCAAGCACAAAAACAATAAAACTGACCTCACCCTAAGTAGCACTACTCACCAATTCCCTTGTTGTGATCCACTGCGCCATCATTCTCCCAGATTTAATGTGTGGGGAGTTGTCTTTGATTTGCCCCTTCTCCTCCTTCCCCAAATCCATTGTCAGTGACAAAGTCCTATTGCTCTTCTGTGCAGCGTGTCTTTTACCCGCCCCCTCCTCTCCACTGTCCACTGTTGTCGTCTCTAAATTCTTTGCCTCCTCACCTACAGGATCAACTCTAGCAGCTTCCTTACTAGCCTCCTCCTCTCTCACCACTTCCCCCTCCAGGCCACCTGGAATTCCATTAACAGAATAATCTGCTTTAAATTCTGCCTTTAATTTGTCACGTCCTAGCCCCAAATCTTCACTGGCAGCATATCCCCTACCATTTCGTATCTATGAGGCTGTGAATGTGAGAAAACTCCACAAGCAGGAAAACATTACAGAATTGTCGTCATCACGGTAATGACCCTTCCTGGATGTGACACACTGTGATCCGTCTTCCCTGCGGTATAACCTGATTTGAAGCTGCTGGCCCACATGCCACCTTGGGCTCTGGTTAGGTCAGCCTCACCGCTGTCAGTGAGCGTGCCTCACCCTCCCTGCCCCGCACGGTCCCCCCAGCCGCTGAATGAAAGCGCAGGCAGGGGCTTTTTTATATTGTGAAACGACCAGACCTACGTGGCTGGCCCAAAAGCTCTGTTCTTGACCCCCTGTCTTGTTTATTTTATTAGAGCCTTGGATGAAAACAGATTACATTCTTATCAAATTTGCAGATATTGAAAGTGGAGGAAAATAAAAGCTACGCCAGATGACAAGATGAAAGTTCAAAAGAGAACTCCAACAGGAGGTCCAAATGAAGGGCAAAAAATGTGACCGAAATAAATAGATTTTGAATGATGGGTTCAAAACTTCAACTGAACCAGATGGGGGAGACCCTATATAATTATTATTTTAAAAATTTTTCAGGAGAAGAGGTCAGGATGAGGGGCAGAGGGGCATGGATTATTTATAAGGAAAAGATAAACAAAGCCAACAGTTTTGCTTCTAAAGTAGCCAAAACTCTATTAGGCTCTATTAATAGAATTATGTTGTCTAGAACAAGGGAGGGCCTAGTTAACATTGTGTTCTTCATTGGTTGGACAGCCAAAAAATACTTTCAATTCTGGTTGCCATATCCATAGAGAAATACATGAAGAATTATGAAGGATCTGGAAATCACACATAGTCTAGAAATACATATAGCATAGTATACAGATTTATTCATATTTAATTTGAAAAGGGGAACATTAAGAAAGGGTGTAATGTCTGTGTTTCTAAAGACTATCCTGAAAAAGAGGGAGTAGATTTATTCTCTGTAGCTAAAGAAGGAGGAACTAAGCCCTTGAAAGTTCAGAGGAATTAAACTTTAGTTCGACAGAAAAATTTATTTTTTATCGATAAGAGACATAACGCGGTAGAATAAGATGTCTTGAGAAACTAACTTCTTGTGACTAGAAGTATTCAAATATAGATTGAGTGACATGATTTAGATTTTTTGGCATTCTTAGAGTGCAGAAAGTTAGGCCAGATAACCTGAAGGCTACCTTTCTTTCATCTCTAAGGTGTGATACTGCTCCTCACCTGTAACACCCTCCCCTCTCCCAGCTCTGTCAACGTTTATCATATTGGCTGCACACTGATACTGTCTCTGGCTTTCTCACTAGGCTGGGAGCTCTTTGAAGGTGCAGATTCTGTTTTTTTAAATCTATATATTCCTGGCTTCCAGCACACTTCCTCAAGCAGTTGAGGTACTCAAATATATGTCACTGAATTAAGTGAATTATGAAGTTCTACGGAGAAAAATCCTACCTACTCTTCAAAGTCCAGCATAGGTTTTCACTTTACTCAGAAAACCTTCCCTGATGACTCTTAAGCTCATATCCTGTGCCACGCAATTTGCCACATGTAGTTTTCTCATATGTGGTTGAATGTGTGCCACTCCTATCTCCCCAACTAGAATGTCAGTTCTCAGTGAACAAAGGAGTACCGTTTATGATCTCATGGAGGCAGTGAGCAGGATGGTGGTTACCAGGGGCAGAGAAGGTTAGTGGGGATGGGGAATAAAGTGAGGTTGATTAATGGGTACAAAAATACAGTTAGATAGGATAGAAGGAATAAGATCTTGTGTTCAGTAGCACAGTAGGCTGACTATAGTTAACAGTAATTTATTGCATATTTCAAAATAACTAGAGAAGTAGATTTGAAATGCTCCCAACACAAAGAAATGTTGGGGGTGACGGATATCACAATTACCCTGATTGGATCATTGCACGTTGCATGCTTGTATCAAAATATCACATGCACCCCATAAATATGTGTAACTATTATGTATCCATAAAAATAAAAAATAAAATAAATATCCTTTAAAAATATGTCAACTACTTACCATTATGCTAGCACAGAATTGGGTAGTGATAATGTGCTTACTGATTGATTGAAGAGTAATCTGCTAAAAAATTTTAGCATTAAAAATCATCTTCCACTTTTTAATTACAAAGGGAAAACTAGTAACTTTATGCTGGAGAAACATGGCAGACAGTACCTTAACCAAGTGATCAAAATTTATGTTACCTGTAAGACAACATATTGACGTCACTGACCCTGCTATGATGCATCGAAAGGGCACATCAGTGAAATCAGTTTGCTGGTGAGTACACTGGTTTCACTGATGTGCCCTTTTCGATGCATCATACAGATGGGGGGGAGGGGATGGGTATATACATACATAATGAGTGTGATGCGCACCATCTGAGGGATGGACACACTTGAAGCTCTGATTCCAGGGGGAAAGGGGAGGAAAGGCAATACACATAGCCTAAACATCTGTACCCTCATACTATGTTGAAATAAAAAATAAATAAATAAATAAAAAGGAAAAAAAAAAAAGAAAAGGGCACATCATCACTTTGGTGGTATTCCTGCCAAAAACGAACAACCTCTACCTAGGCATGAGGAAACATCAGACAAAACTGAACTGAGGGCAGTCTACAAACATCTGACCAGTAGTACGCCAAAGAAAAACAGAGGAACTGTCACAGATTGAGACTGAGAAAACATGACACTGTATGCCATGTGGGTGGGATATTGGATTGGATCCTTGGCCAGAAAAAAAGGAAATTAATGGGAAAAGTTGAAAATTCAAATGAAATTTGTAGATTAGTTAGCAGTATTATAGCAATGTTAATTTTTAGGTTTTGATAATTGTACTATGGTTATGATGTTAACTTTAGTGGAAGGTAGATGAAGGATATATGGAAACACTATACTATTTTTGCACCTTATCTGTAAGTTTAAAATTACTTAAAAAAAAAGTGAAGTAAATCCTATTTTGGTTTTCAACTTGAGTGGCGATCCAAACAACCAAGATGGCTACCTTTAACCAAATCAAGGTGTACTCAATTCTCATTACTCATAGCAGTTATGTTCCAATTAGTTGCTGCTGAAACAGTAGATTAGCAAACAGTGAATTAGCAAATACTGAAGAAGTATTCCTAGGGGAAATAGGGAGATAGTTTCCCAAAAGCCTCTGGTCACATTGTTGTCAACTGATCAATACACAACCTTGTTTTATGTGTGTTTCTGTTTCAAGACATCTTATTTTATACATATTATTGATTCGTTAGCATTGAACTCACAGCCAACAGCCCTATAGCTCATGCCTGAATAAAATTTGTTAACACGCACATTTTCATCAGGCACATCACAGCCTTCTTATACATAGGAACACTAGGCAGCAGTCAGCATTTCACGTGGGGGCCACATTAAACAGCAAAATAATCAACAAAAAGTGCAAAAATGCAAAAAATGTGGTATCAGGGGACATACATTTTTCACTGTTCTGGGCATGTTCACAAATGACCACAAAACTCTTGCAAGCATTAATTTTGGGATTACAAATAAATTTTAGTGAGTGGGTAAACTCGCAAATATGGAATCTATGAATAATGAGGATTAAATGGACCTGTAAACACATCCAGTGATTGTGAACTTACAGCTCTTGCCTTGGGTGAATATGAGAATAAGCATAATGATATTTGCATTTGAAATGATAAACTGAATTCTTGAAAAATTAGTAAGTAATCAAGAATTCTTCAACTATCAGAATACAGCAGAAAGAGTGAGGCTTCTTCACGACAACTTGCCCAATTTTAGTATCACAATTTTCTCAGAGATGGAGACACATCAGGGATATTTGTCTCTGAACCTTCATTCAGTTCAGCAGTGTTTTAATTCTACAATTTAGTTCTACCTCGGTTTACGGTCTTTTCCCCCATCCTGGCTATACAGAGGATGTTTCTAGTACCCTGGCGTCGTCGATTCTAAAGATATTTATCTTCTTTGCATTTTAGTCATCAATACACATGGCCACAACCTGAACTTCAGTATCAGTATCTGAAACTGCTTCAGGAAATCCCTTGTTAATTATCACACATCCCACTCTCCGCCTCTACTGAATCTATTCAATTTCTACTTATGGCCTAGAAACTCCAAAATTCCTACCTATCCCCCCAGCCAATCACTCTCCTCCAGCTAAGTAGCCCTATTTAGTCGGTAATGCTTGTGAAGCCACTTCGATGATTTCACTAGCACCCCATGATCTACTTATCTTTTGACCTTTTCCACACTATGATCCTTTCATTTTCCACACTATGATCTTGAGTAATCACTGTTTGTTTCCTCTGCTTCCATCATTGGTTGGCCAACTATTTCTGCAAAAATCATAAAATCATACCGTTTAAATCCAAAATAAATGAATTTACCTAGTCAACCTTCAACAAATCTTCATCGTTCCTATTCTTATTGATCCGTTGTTGAAATCCAGTTGCACAGACAGGATCTGCCAAATACTCCTTCCTTTCTACACACACTGCTGACACTCTTTCAGACTGGTACGTAGGTCACCTGAGTACATGGTAATAAGTTCTTAACTAGTCTCCCCACATCCTGTCCTGTCCACTTTATAAGCTAATTAATCATCTAAAGTAGACATTTAATCAACTTACATGCTCCCCATCGCTACCTGGCAAATTTCCAAACACCTTTATATAGCATTCAAGTCCCTCTATGAATTGACTTCAGATTACCTACAAAGCCTTTTCTTCCAGTAAGCCTATTTGCAACCTATATCTAAGCCTAAATGGACTATTTGCATGCTTAGCTACATTCTAGTTCTCTCTAATCGAGTCCTTCATTTACACTTTTCCTTTTATGAGGAATATTTTGTCTCCTAATCTTTGCCCATCAAAATCTTGCCCATTTTTTAAGCCTCAGTTCAAAATACATCTCTTCCATGAAGCCTCCTCTGATTCTACAACTGGAAATATTCTCTTTTTTGTCCTCACCATAGCATATTGGAATTGTAGTTAATGCATTTGTATTTGTGAAGTAATTATTTTATAATTATTTTATTCTGTTTACCACACTTCAAGATCTTTGAAGGCAGAAAATATTCTATCTATCTTGCATTCACCACAGCATCTAGCATAAATCCTCAGAAAGTACTACTTAATAATGGAATGAATGAATGTGCCTCATATGGTTAATATGTGTGTGTATATAACATATAATGTATATGTATATGTATACATATAATCTCTGTATCACAGTAAAGATCGAACAAGTTACAACACATTGTCAATGGACCATGTTATTGGTAGATTAAAACTGGAAGTAGACAGAGGAAAAAGAGAAAAAAGTAAAAACTTAATAATTATTTGATAAAGTAAAATGAAATTGATAGAGAAAAATCAATGAGTGGTTAACTGTTGTAACATTAACTCTTTAGGCAGCGTTGTATTGTAATCTTCTTAGATATAGAGATTTATGTACTTCATTCTGGGGATTCCAAAATAAAAGAAAACATAAGAATAAATGTATTAATATTCAATGAATCTTAAATGGAATAGACATTGCTAGATACAGCTAATGCTATATTGGCACATCATTTAACTTGAAGGACTTTTCAATTTTGATTAAGTGAAAAAAGTAAAAAGGCAAAATTACATTGTATTCCATAAATATATACAATTATTTATTAATATTTATTCTCTGTTCCATTTGCACAGTGAATACTACTGAAATAAATCACCATCATTACCATCACTATTGCCATCATCATAAAATGTATTCTTTAGTTAAAAAAAAAGAATTTCAAAAACTATAGTGAGAAATGCAGCTCAGTAGGAAGCTACAACAACTATGGAAGCTTAGTAACATCAAAGCAAAGCCATTCGTCATCTTCATGACCAGGATGGTTTTATTTACACTCAACGAACAATGCAGAAAAGGGTACATCAAGGCCCAGCCATTTAACAGGGGACATTTCTTCCTGGTAAGTTTTGTCTTGTTGCAGGAAAATTGCACGTGATTACTCCAAAATAAAAAATTAAGTAATGAAAGTAAGTCCATTCTGTACTGATATGCATTAAAGTACTATTTTTCCTTGAGGCTCTTTCTACATATTCATAGTATAATGAGCCCTTTAATTTCTGGTGACTCCCAACATCCTAAGGTAACTTTCCCAAAGCCAAGCCTCAACTGGGCCCTGTTGTTACTTGGCTGTTGAACCTATTGCAAATTTGATCTTGTGCACTGAAACAAGAGCAAAATGAAAGGTAAAAATTTTGTAGACGCTAAAAACAAATAAACAAAACAAAATGAAACAAGAACTATACAGAACTTACATGTGGGGTATAAAGGTTACCTAAGTTTAACATTTCCTAAATCCCAGACCTGTCACAAATTGTTTACTGGAAGAAAATTTGGTTCAAGTGAACACACACAGCCGTTAGGAGTCAGCCTGGGAATAAAAGGATGATTAACGTGGCATCCATCCCATCCAAGAATGCACAAAAACTATTAGTGAAATAAACATGCATAACCCTGAGTATCGTATAATACGACATACTAGCTGTTTGAACAAAGTATTTTGTGAATATGGAACAAAGAGCTGTCTCAGGGAGGGTAGAGGGGAATAGAGAGGGAGAGAGAGAATGACGTTGAGCTAGGCTTTGGGGAACACAAATAGTCAAAGCAAGCATATCCTCTACATGAGCCTCAGCAAAAATCTAAGTTTTAAGGTAATTTCAAAGCACGACAACTATGAAAGTGATTGAGATTAAACATATACTATAAATACTTGAGGGGACAGATATGCTAATTAGCCTGATTTGATCATTCCACAATGTATACATGTGTCGAAAAATGACACTGTATTCCATAAATATATACAACTATTTGTCAATTAAAAATAAAATAGAACTTAAAAAAGATAAATCGTAAGTAGAATGTGTGATGAGACACTGAGGTAAGTTAGTAAAATGTGTCATGTTCACGAGGGTGGTATTCTCAATTAACAAACCATAAGACTCGGCAGAATGAGGAATATATTCTACATCCTGTATTGAATTCAGTTTTAGAAGTGACCCTGAGAGATGTCTTCCTCTGATACGGAGGAGGTTGTAAGTGACTACTGAGGCTTTCAGCATATACGGCTAACCCTTGAACGCGGATTTGAACTGCGCAGGTCCACTTACGTGCATGTTTTCTTCTGCCTCTGCTGCCCCTGAGATAGCAAGACCCACCTGTCCTCTTCCTCCTCCTTCTCAGCCTACTCAGCATGAAGATGATAAGGATGAAGACCTTTATGACGATCCACCCTCCACTTAATGAATAGCAAATATATTTTTTCTTTCTTATAATTTTCTTAATAGCATTTTCTTTTCTAGAGTTTAAGAGTACAGTATATAATACATACATGGAATATGTGTTAACTGACTGTGTTATTAGTAAAGCTCTGGTCAACAGCAGGCTATTGGTGGTTAAATTTGGGGGGAGTCAAAAGTTATACTTGGATTTTCAACTGCATGGGTTGTCAGCACCTCTAACCCTGGAGTTGTTCAAGGGTCAGTTGCACTACACAGAGCCTACAGAAAAATTATCATCTTTTGAGAATTACTTTAGTTTAAAATTAAGCAACATAATCAATTGTACAATAAGCTATAAAATGTCAGAAAGCAATGCATTATATTTACATGGCCTTTTTCCTCAGTGCTCATATAGAAGGGATTTTCAAATGATAAGTCAAGACTCTGAAATTAGATAGCATAATGGTGTAGACCAATTATCAAGCCCCCAGACAGAATTCCTTACTACCACCATTTTCATCAAAAAGGATCAGCATTCAAACACGTCCTCTGAAAATTAAAGAATTGCCCTGAAGTTCATCCAATTGTCTTAGGAACACAATCTATAGGCAATATTAGGGTTTTGTTGGCTGCCTTCTTAATTGGTATAACTTAACCACATTCTAACCACTACACACCAGAGTGAGTTGGGCAAGTAATCAGCTGAGAAGCCTTAAGCCCTCTGGAAGAAAGACCTCTTGACTGCCCCTATATTTATTTGTAAGAGGCCCAATGCTGGGTATGAAGGAGATTCAATTCAAAAATAAAAAAATATCAACAACAATAAAAGCAGTTTTGGTTTTTGGTCTCAGATAGAACATACTACCTGATGGGGAAAGCGTGAAATGTCTTTACAACCTAGAGGAAAAAAAGAGCCCTTAAAAATGTAAATATTGTCTTTGCCAACACAGTCCTGGGGAAGCAATTTTTTATTAAAAAATTCAGATTCCTTGCAATGCTTCATTTGTCTAGATAAATGTAGCCCATGGCAAAAAACATTCTAATAAAGTTGAAATGCACAGTGATTATGCTTTATTTATCCTGCTTGTATTTTTTCTAGCAATTTTTATTTTTCAATCATTCCCAACATTTTTAATTTCCCATGTGCCTGGGATAGAATGTGGAATTAAAATAACAATTAAACCAAGTCTCCACTGAAGAGCTTTCTTGGTAAGTACGGCAAAGGTTTTAGGACAACACGTTTATAATTTGCTGGTGGCAGAAATCTAATTCACTACTGGGAAATTCTGACATCTAAAATCTACATATTGACATGCTGGAGGGGAACTAGAGAGAATGTCTATGATTTTAATTTACTTATCCTATTTAGAATGAAAAAAGTCACTTGAGTCATCCTGGCTCACTTTCCTCAGCATTAGTCATACTGCATTTCCTTAAGACTGTGAGTGTGTTTCTATGTAAATAAACTATGTAGTTCACTTGGGGATAAAAGTCACAGCATTTAGAGATTATAAAGACCTATTAGATCATCCGGTCTGGCCCACAAGAGATAGTCCCTAGATAGGGAACGTAACTGGTGATCTTTGCCAAAGGCCAAGAAGAAACAGTTGGCAAAAATATTTTCCATGCTTTTTTTCATTTTAACTTATCTAATAGTACTCCAGTCACTTCCCAAGTGGGCAAGTAAAATTATCATTAAACAGTGTCACTTATCAGGGAGACGCAAAGTTTAACTTATCTGATTTGATAACGTTCTACCCGCCTCCATTTGTTGAAGAAATGATCTTGTTTGCAAAACATGGACAGTGAAAAATTGGCTCTTTGAACTAGCCAGGCAGTTTCCTTTCAGTAAAGAAAGTCAAAAATTGTTCCTCACTGTCTTTCCTAATCTATTTTCACTCATTTCAGAGAAATTAGATGCTAAAACATTGATTTGTACAGACTAGAAAATGAATACAATATAATAACAACTTATTGTTCCACAAACCAAAGTGTTTTCCACATTCATTTTCCGTATTATATGGAATACGAAGTATTTTTGAAAATGAAAGTATAGAGAGGTTTGGCATTATGGTAACGATCAATGTAAATCAGCAATAGAAACCCTAAAGAATAGTGAAGACTATTTTGGTAACTATTTCCCTTATTCTGCAGTTCTTAAATCCTATTTTAATGACACCCTACATGTTCTCCTTACCCAGATTATATTCAGAAAATTATCAATACTACTGAAGGGGTAAAAGACACACACAACACACACAAGTAGGAAAATCTATTAAGCAGTAGGGGATGAGCTGGTAATGTAAAAAAAAATTAGAAAAATTAGATCTAAGAGTTTTAAATAGAATTATTTCTCATCTACTAAACACAAATCAATCTAACCCATGAAGGAAATCTTCTATTTTTACCAAGTTAGAATTTCCAGAGTCAGTATGATATTTGTATCATGTGAGATTATATCACATTAGAAATGCTGTAGAAAAAAAAATAATGTGGTCCTTGACTTCTTAAAGTCTATATTCTAAGTCAAGAGCTTACATTCCATTTAAGCCTATAACAAATTTGAGGATTTCAGAGGAACTCAGTGAGACTCTCCATGTGCACTGAGCATGCCCTGTGAGCTAAGCCCTTTGCCAGGTTTTGTGAGGAATTATAAAGGAGGTATTAGACATGGTCCCTGCTCTTCCAGAGCTTATAGTATTAAAAGAAAGATAAATATCTACTCTCCCATCCTTCATCTCCCACACATGATGGAAAACGAGTGACTAACTTCTGTTATCTAGCTTGTGTTGACTTCAGATGGTGAATCAGAGTCTAGACAAGAACATAGCACACTCAGATGGGGAAACTGAGGAAAATTTAACAAAAGGACTATTTACAAAGATTGGGCAGAGTTAAGAGAGATCAAAAAGAGATGATGAGGTGTCCCAGAACCAACAGAGTGGAAGTCCTCAGACTTCTAGGCCTGAGAGAACAGGAGGTGTGGTGGTGATCAGAAGCTGGAATCGCAAGAGGCAGCCACCCTCAGTAAGAAATGAAGTCGGGTCCTCCCCGTGGCCTGCGGGGAGAGAGTAGGGGGATTAAATACCCTAACTTCTCTCTTCACTTTCCCACTCTGGTGACTCCCTTTGGCTAAACACATTCAGAAGCCGGAGGGCAAAAGGGATTGTTGAGGAAGTGCATGAAGGTCAGCCTCTGAGGGCACAGAGCAAGACGGAAAAAGGTAGAAAGATCTGGCCAGGCAGGGAATAGCCAACAGAGTTGGTTAAGTTTAGAACAACACAAGTTCACAGGATAATATATTTAATATTAACATATGCTGTATCCAGGAGTAAACATTTGGGTGTATTGGTTTAGAGTAATGTTTAATTTGAAATAGTACTTTTAGGCACTTTCCCATTAGATGAGATCAGTAAATATTAATGTAAACTTCCAACTTAAGCCATAGAACAAAGAAGACAGAATAATGGCCAGCAAACATATAAAAAAAATGCTCAACATCTCTAATCATTAGGGATGCAATGCAAATCAAAACCACAATGAGTTATCACCTAACCCCAGTGAGAATGGCTTTTATCAAAAAATCTCAAAACAACAAATGCTGGCAAGGATGTGGAGAGAT